>JBCEWB010081001.1:2782-12849 GCA_039654565.1 Peronia peronii | reverse complement strand
TTTGAATTGCGATAATATAAAGTTAACTGATCTTGCTGGCCAAATTTTCGAGCCCGCTTGGCTCTTCGTCATCATCATCATCATCAACATCATTTTGCAGAAGTGTCTTTTAAAGAACACAAATACTGTCAACTGGAATTTAAAATCTTAATAAAAAAGACCATAAAATGAAAAAAAAAAGATATAGATGGATAGACAGACAGATATCAATGAGAACGGAAAAATAAAATATTAGTTTAAAAAAAAAAAAGTAAAAAAAAAAAAAAAAATTAAGATAAATCGATAAGTTTCCAAATTTTCCAAACTAGTTGGTTCTTCTTTCCGGTAAAAAAAAAAAGGTGTAAGAAGTACAGCCGTTGTCTTTTATATTTTCCACTAGTCATGAGGATTGACAGAGCAGAAATGTATCATGTTCACAACGAAGTATTTAATAATAGTCATTGATACACGCATCATTCTCATCACCATCGTTTTATAAAAATGTCTTAAAATGTAACACGATTGCCTAACCGGCAACTAAAAACAAATACATAAAAAAGAAGGAAATAACAATATGAAGGTCCTGATATAATAGAAATTGAACACAGTGGTATCACTTGCCAAATTTTCGAACTTACTTGGCTCATCATCATCACCGTCATCATCATTACCAGTTTATACAAATGTCTTAAATTTTAAGACGGAATGTCTACCGACAGCCATCTCAATACCTTAAAAGAAACGAACCGCGATCTATAGAGCTGTACAAGGTACAAAATTGAAAGCGATGTTACTGGCGAGATTTTTGATACCTCATCATCTTTAAACCTGCTAACCATCAAGCGGAGCACGGCTTTGTACAATCGCTTTCCAATTTCCTCCTTCTCCTATACTTTCTTTTCTATTTCGTGCCAATTTAGTCGTGCCGATTATTATCTCACGTCCCGATTATTACAGTTAAATAAATAAGAGCAGTTTAAAAATTATCACACTAGAATTGAAATATAGAGCATGCCATCATGGCCACAATATATACATATTATACTCATCAAGAAATAAAACAAGGGGGAGAGAGAGAGAAAGAGAGAGCGAGACAAAGAGAGCACCATAATAGAAGTTTCAGCTTTACAGCGGATTGATAAGCACAGCTAGGCAGGCCAACAAATAGGAAATTATACTTCCAGTATTACAATAAAATGAACAGTAACTGTATCATGAGCATCTTACAATTACTGTTGTACGTATCAACAGTACTAAGAGTTTAAAAAGATATCAGTATGAAGAGAAGAAAAACAGGAACTTTTCCTTCGATCAACTGATTACTCATGCTACATACCTTCATGTCGAGTCTCGTTAAATATTTTTTTTCATCGTGATTACTATAGTCATGTGTTCCATAAATGGGATACATACTGCACCTACTAAGAAATCTCCATTCCTGTTATATTTAGCATTAGCTCCTTTAATCAAAGCAAAAAAAAAAAAAAAGACAATGAAACAAAAACAAGGAAACCGACACACATTGTGCTTACATTTTCAATTTTTAAAAAAAGATGTTATAATAGTGATCTACAGAATTTTCAACAGAGAGAATGAGCTAATGTCGAGAACGAAAGAACGAAATGTCAGCTATATTCCAAGCAAGTTGTGGATCCTTCAAATTGTTGTTGAAATGGGCCGATTAAATGCAAAACAGTGGGGTTTATTCTTGTTGATTGGTTGGTTGGTTGGTTGATTGGTTGGTTGGTTGGTTGGATAGATGACTGGCTGGCTAGTAGGTTAGTCGGTTAGTTGGTTATTGGTGGTTGGTTGGTGAATTATGTGCTGAATTGTTTACTTATTCCTCACCGGATTTTGCTTTGTGTGATTTTTAATTAATTGAAAATGTTCGTTGCTTCTTAATACTTTTATTATTATCATTAAGTTTCCATTTGCTTTTTAAACTTGCAAAATGGTATAGAGATATCATATTTGTCGATCTGTTAGAGCTAAAATGCCATTTAGATGTAGAGTGTAATCAGGCTTCCTCTATACTGGTGTTCACATTGTATGACCCAAGGCATGCAAGGCAAAGTAATCAATTTAGATTAATCGACGAACAGTTATCATTTGTTTTATTTTGTCGTTGTTATTGTGTTGTTGTTGTTTCTCTTTTTTTATTGGCTCAGGAGTGTCATCATAACTTTTTTTCTGCATAGGGTAAGGTATAAATAATGATGCCATACCGCAGCAACTTCTTTAAAATATATAGAATTACATGTAGAGGTATATCACCTAGACTGGCAATCCATGAAATCTGGATGATTCTCACACCACTCAAAAATGAGCTGACTTCCTCAGGAAGGTTCTATTGATCTCTGCATTACTATTAACTGTTCCATCCAAACGCGAGGACTGAGTACGTTTATCATATGTGTGTATGTCTGTCCGTATGTATATTTATACTATTGCCACACTATAATATGCCCTTTTTATATTTCCGTAACATGGGTGTCTATTACAATAAACAAAAAGATATGTAACTTTCACATAAGATCGGATGTCTTAAATACGTGTAATTGCATGTATAATGGTGACCAAACAGATAGCCCCATTCTGTTAAACCCTGAGAGAGATTAGGTCTTATGAGAACTCTTTGACTGGTAGCTTGGTCACCTTGTTACACAACATACTACCACTGATTACGTTTGTGTGTGGACGACGATTTTCAAACTTTTGTACAGTGACAACCTCAATGCAGTCCTACTTCTCATCCTTTAGCAGAAAAGTATCACTGATAGCTCTTAAGTTAGAATCATCAAATGATAGCTGTGCCCATGTTTTAAGTCCTAAAAGACAGCCCCAGCTATGCTCCGTGCAAATTAAATAAGTAAAGATGAATAAATCACACACTGCACCTTAGCTGATTCTAAAGATAATGATAGTATTATCTGAGGACAATAAAGGAAGGAAAGTTAGAGGACGATGGATAGGTAAACGACTAGGAAGAAAAACTTGAATTTGTCAATAATATGCCGACTAGCAGAGCTATTTCAATTATAAGTCTTTCATTGAAGAGGACAACTAGCCGCCAACAACTTTCAGCATGATGGCAGAGGAAATAGACGCATGTCAAGTTTATCGTTACAATAAGAAGCACACAATTACTACTGCCGTGGTTCTTTTCTATGTTTCTACGCTTACAATTGAAGAAATATGCCGTCCTCTGCACGGGTGTTGTAATTACATGTAAGATTGAAAGGTTTGTGCTGCTTCTTAGGGAAGAATCAGAAAATATTGATAGTAATAGCAACAATAATTGTTATTATTACTAATAGTTGTGTGTTTGTATGTGTATGTGTATTAGAGTAAAACTCTAATACAGAAAGAAATAAAATAAGAGAGAGAGAGCATCCCGCGAAAAAGTTATTCATTATTTTATTTACCCTGTGCAGATTCCTCCTTGGATTGAAAGACCGCTGTGGAGAGATTCATCCTGGACAGATCACTACACTGTTGAAGTTGTATATCTCGAAATTTCCAAAGTCTAGCAAAGGCGTGAGACATTCATAGCTGAAATAGCATCAATAAATTACAAGCACATGATGATCGACTTGTTCAGTAGGCCTTTGTTTAGGGTATCTTTATTGTTCACACCTCAGTTCCTAACATTGGTACTACAAACTCTTGATAGGTCAAATTTCGATGACTGTTTGAATGGCATAGAGAAAACGCTCCAGCTTGTGAAGTAATCAAAAATACTAACAAACACATTTCTTGGAACCAGATCTACTAGAACTGAAAATTATAAAGAAAGTGATAAGAAAAGCACTTCAGGCTCGCGCGACCATGGATGTCTGAGAATGCATTCTCGTTTGTCTGATTTTGGGCTCATAAAACGAATGTAATCTTTTTTTTTTTTTTTTTTTTCTAAATCATAGTTTCTTTTATAAACATTTTTAAAAATTGTAATATTATTATTATATATATATTGTCTTTGTGCAGAGACTCAGCCCACAACGACGGATGGAAAAGAAGAACCTAAACTTTTTTCTGCAGAAACCTAGAACATTGACTCCCTCAATAGCTCACTCTGTGATGCTTGAGTGTGAAAATATGATTGGAACACAACTGCGACAGACTGGGGTTGATCCAATGACTTTCCACACGGAGTTGAGAGCTAAGAAGAAAGTCTATAGTATTATCTAACCCATTGTCTATTACTCTTTTTCATTCATTCATCTCAGTTGAAGTGTATTTAGTCAAATGGATCTAGTACAAATGGCAGTTTTGCCACATCCATGGCTTTTCTAGTTATCATGGATCAGCTTTGTTTCTGGATTAATCAACGGAGACTTGTCCGCGTTAAATTTCAAATTATTTATAATCCCATTGACGGAATTTCTTTTTTTTCTCTCTCTCTCTCTCTCTCTTTTTGCCTTTGAAATCTTAATTCTCTCTCGCTTTTATCTCCCTTTTCCTCGTTGACAATACATTTAAGTCCAGTACGATTCAAAAGAGAGAAAGTGTGCATGTGCGAAGGGGCGGGGGCGCGGCAAAATGCAAGAGAAAGAGACAAGAGTGGGGAAGCAAAGTGAATAAATACATGTATAAAAAAAAATCTCATGTCATCTTCTTGGTGCTGAGAAAAATTGCCTTTCCCAACTTGAGAGGCCGTGGAATTTGCCGACATTGTGTTTTGTTTGTTTTTTTAGTTTCTGTCAGGTATTTGCAGTTTCAGTCTGTCAATAAATCTCAAATTATGTGCGTAATTTGTTACAAGCCATATCTGTCAGCCAAATTATTTCTTTTTAACCATGAACATGGGGTAAAAATAAGCTTGGTAAAGAAGGTGAAAAATCATGTTCGCTCTGTTTAATTGAAGTAGTTAAAAAAAAAAAGGTGGAGAAAAAATTACCATTATATAATAATAATAATAATAATAATAATAAAATAACACATTCATCTCACAGTGTAATCTTCAACATTTTTCGTTGAACATGATTATTTCAAAATATTTGTGATTTTTGTCCTCTTTACAATGCTTCCTTATAGTCTAGATCATTTTCCTAGCAAAGAAAGGTTATATATTTAGCTGGCAGGAAAACCACCCTGTAATGGCAGCATCTCTTGCTTCTTGCCTCATCAAGACGACGATAAGTGTCAGATCTGTTTCATGAAGAATTCAAGTTGCAGTAGAATGAGAATACACCTTAAACTTTCCTTTACCATTTATTTCCTCTCCACTCTCACCGCCCCCCCCCCCCCAACAGCCCTTCTCTGGTTGAAAGCTTTATCTTGAGTTTGTTTATGTTTTTTTTTAAAGAACATTAAGCAGCTTTTCAATCATGAGCGTAGAATTATCTCGACTGTAAATGTGTGTTTAGTTTGATCAGAAGACTTTATGAGATAAAAATGTTGGCGTTTTTGTTTTTCTTTGTTATTGTTGTGGCTTGAATTTTTAACTACCAAGGGCTCTTTGACTTGCGTAACGCACACACAGTACTCCGAAATATGTTCGCAGTTATCCGTGAAGACTGTAGACGTCGGACCTCTCTACCCAAGATGCCGGGGAACAGTTGAGTCACTAAGAAAAAAAAAAAGATTGTAATTTTTCGTTATTCTCTTGCTGAATTCAAACCCGCGACATTTTCACTCCTTTTTCCGTGTGGCAGACCCCTAACCACTCAGCCGCGGTGTCCCGTCCCCTCCACCCTCTCTATCTTGAAGGACAGACACTTTATACAGTCCATGTCAGCACTGAACAGGAACTGACATACCACTGCCCTTTGTCTCATATTAGCTTTCTCCGCCCCCCCCCCCTCTCCCTTCTCTAAGTCTGGGAAAACGGTAGCAAAAAAAAAAAGTAAACAATTTGGGGGGGGGGGGGGGGGAGAGAAATTTAGGACTAGGACCCTTACAGTAAATGACAGACAAATTAAAAAGTCCATTAAACCGAGATGGCCTCCAACTAATGATAATAGAGTGAATAATTCAAGTCATCGGCTTTGGTCGGTAACTCGTCTAGGAGAAGGAAACACCGATACAAACCTACGGCTCGAGGATCTCGCCGTCACCGTCCTATCTTTCTGGGCCATGACAGATGAACCTCGGGTTTAAATGACGGAGCCAATTCGCGCTCACTGCACTTCACCCCCCCAAAAAAACTAATCAATGCAGACCTAAGGACATCCGTTTAACAATCACAAGCACAAGCACTATAGCGATGGGAAAGGGGCGAAAACGGAAGATGGAAGATGTCACTGGAAGCCGCAGTCTCAGGACTTTGTCGTCTGGCTGTCGACCCGGAGACTACGATACCACTCAGCAGCATCCTGAGCGACCAAGCAGCCCTCTTTAGGGACAGTGCTGCTTGCTCCACACGGAGAGGGGGCCTAAAAAAGATTAAGAAAGCCCGTGTCCACTACACCCAGCTGACTGCCTGCGGTCAACTGGCATCCATCAAGCGGTTGAACAAATAAAGAACAAAACTCAAAGCAAAAAGAAGAAACCCTCAAGGGTTTAAAAGTCGCATGCTGGAACATCCAGACTATGCTTGGCACAGCCGATAGCAGGCGTTCCAGAGCGCCGCTCGGCACTCATCACGCATGAGCTGTCACGACTCAATGTCCACATCCCAGCTCTCAGCGAAGCTCACCACCCAGAGTGGAGAAACATTTCTGGGGTAGGCTTCATGGTGAGGAACTCCATCCCTTCACAACTTGAATCTCTGCCTGCAGGCCACTCAGATGAGATCGCATCATGCCCATGCGCCTCCCATTGGACAACAAGCAACACCTCACACTATTCAGCAAATATGCTCCAACACTTCTGGCAGACCCTGTAGAAAAGGACGTTTTATTCTGATCTCTACAGTATCCTGCATAGAACCCCCGATGACGACAAGGTCCTGATTCTTGGCAACTTTAACGGCAGAGTGGGCGGAGACTCAAGTGCCTGGAAAGGAGTTCTCGATAAACACAGTGTTGGAAGCTACAATGACAGCAGTCGTTTCCTGCTGAAGTTTTTGCACAGAACATTCATTCACCATCACAAATACCATCTTTCAACAAAGGGACGGACTGAAGAAGACCTGGATGCATCCCAGGTCCAAACACTGGCATCTCCTCGATTATGTACTTGTGCGTCAGCAAGATCAGAAAGATGCTCTTCACATCTGAGTGATACCGGGCGCTGAGTGCCACACCGACCACCGCCTCCTCCGATGCCAGCTCAAGCTGAAATTCAAGCCAAGACCCAAGAGAGGAGGCCCACTGGATGGAAATTCGAGACCGACAGCCTCTGCCTACATGAAGTGAAAGCAAAATTCTAGGTCGGTCTGTGGCAAGAACTTGAGAAATCTCCCGGCCCAACAATCCTTCTCCTAACATTCCGTGGGACTATCTGAAATTCGTCATCCTGAAGAAATCGGAAGAAGCCCTTGGCCACACCAAGAAGAAAAACAAGGACTGGTTCGATCAAAATGACAAGGATATCCAGCACTTGCTTACTTAGAAGAGGTTTGCTTGCACAACCGTCATGTCCTGAAAGGAAAGCCATCTTCCGCAAAGCTGCGCAAGCTCAGAGAGGTCCAGAACTATTGGTGGGATCAGCTGGAGTGAAATGTTCAACTGTTCGCGGACACTGGTAACTACAGAGGATTTTATGAAGCCCCGAAAGCAGTGTGGACCTACCAGCTATAGAGCCCCTTGAGCACCTCTGAGGCCAGCAACTCCTCACAGACAAAGTGTCCATTCTCAGTCGCTGGTATGATCACTTCCAGATCCTTTTCAGGGCAAACTGCACTGTACAAGACACTACCATCCTCCGCATCCCTCAACTACCAACCATAGAAGAACTTGACGAACCACTCACCATAGAGGAGAGAACCAAAGCCATAGACCAGCTCAAGAGTTGCAAGCAGCAGGAAGTGATAGCATTCACCTGAAATCTGGAAATATGGAGGCTCAACACTACACATCTGCTGTTGAGAGCAGGGTAGGCTGCCACAAGACCTCCGCGATGCAGTCATTATCACCCTGTATAATAATGTGAACAAAGGAGAAAAGTCTGACTACTCGAGCTACCAGGCGATTAATCTCCTGTCCATCAATGGGAAAATCCTTGCTAGAATTCTGCTTGACAGGATCATGCCAGCCATCACCGAAGACCAGCTCCCAGAGACAGTGCGGCTTCATAGCAAACAAAAGCATGGCAGACATGGCATTCGTCCTCCGACAACTCCAGAAGTATCGTAAGCAAAACAATGGACTGTATGCTACATTCGTCCACCTTACAAAAGCGTTTGACACTGTGTGCAGGAAAGGACTATGGGAGATCCTGAAGTTCCTTGAGATGGTGATCCAGCTGCATGAAGATCAACGCGGTCAGATCAGACTGGAGAGACCTGTCGGAGTCCTTCCCGTTATCTGACGGCGTGAAGCAGGGTTGCGTCTTAGCTCCGACTCTCTTCAGTATCTTATTCAGCATGATGCTCAGGCAGGCCACTGAAGATTTGGACGATGAGGACGGGATCTACGTCAGATGCCACCTTGATGGCAGCCTGTTCAACCTACGAACACACCAAGACCCAGGAGAGGCTGATCCAGAACCTCCTCTTCGCAGCTGAGATGACGTGGATTTGTCGCCCACACAGAACGAGCCCTGCAGCACATGGCGTTGCTTCGCGGACGTTGCTCAGCTCTTTGGTTTCGAGGTCAGCCTCAAGAAGACAGAAGCTCTTCATCAGTCGGCCCTGCAGGAAGAGTGCCACCCGCCTCACATCACCATCTGTGAAATTGAACTGAAGTCAGTCTAGCAGTTCAAATACCTAATTTGTGCCATCTCATCTGATGCCAAGCTCTACAAGGAAACTGACAGGATTTCGAAGGCCAACAGCTCTAAAAACATGTCTGAGACAACAAGAGCCTCAAGAGCAAAACAAAGAGCAGTGTCTACAGGGCCGTAATCTTCACCACCCTTCTCTCGATCACCTACCGCAGCCACATCTGCCTCCTCGAGCGGTTTCATGAGCGGTATCTCCGGACTATCCTCAACATCCACTGGAGCGACTTCATCACAAGTGTTAAAGTCTTTGAGCGAACCGAGGTCACCAGTGTCGAAGCCATTCTTATAAACCAGCAGCTCCGCTGGGCAGGACACGTCTCAAGAATGGCTGCCCATCGCCACCGCTGGCGCCAGACAGTACACAAACCTGTCAAGAACTTTGAAAAGTTGCGCGGAGAAGCCCAGGAGGAAAGGCGCCAGAGGAGAAAGACCAGGGCTGCCTCTAAGTCAGCAAATCCTAACCCCAGCCAGACCTTCTTTTGTCGTCACTGCGAGAGAGCCTGCCGATCCCGTCAGCCACGAGCAGACTTGCAGTCGACTTGGACGTCTTCCTGATCTTCGTTCGCGAAGCCAAGCCAAGGAGAAGAAGAAGGAGAATTAGGGGACATTAGTTATATTTTATTGTAGACATACTGACATGATTGGAGAAGCGTGTCGACAGGCAACAAGGAGAGCAGGGAGAAGGACATTTTAAAAAAAAAGAAAGAAAGAAAATGTCATTTTTTTTTAATCTTTACCGATTCAGTTGTAAAGTATATGTGATTTTATTGGATAGCAAGATGACGTGTCTTTTTAATCCATGTTGATTCTTTGCAATCTCACACAGACTTACAAAATGAGCAGCTCTTACTTTTTAGATACAGATTTTTATCAAGGACTGGAGAGACAAAGACGTAGAGAGGATGCTAAGAATATTTCACACATATCCAGCACAGAAACTATCAGGCAAGCAACCGTGCTCTGCCGAAAAAAAAAAAAAAAAGAATAAAACATCGCAATTTACCACCTCCAAGTTGCTCTTACTCCAGTGTGAAGAACGAACCGAGCATTCTTATTCTCATTCTCCTTGATCTTTTCATGCCTATCTCTCGAGGGTAGCCTATTGTGCGATTTAACAGCCGCAAAAGAAAATGTATCTCTCGTCACCAAAAAATTGAAGAAAAATTGGCAAGCAAAAAGGGGGATGGGGGGGGGGGGGGGGGGGAGGGCCTTTAACCACCCCAAACCAGTTAACCCTTGAGAGGGGGTTCCCTCAACTACCC
>JBCEWB010080990.1:0-12849 GCA_039654565.1 Peronia peronii | reverse complement strand
TTTTCACACACAGAAAGGGAAATGGATAAGCTTAACTTTGGTACCAATAACTCCATATGCTCAAAATTTGATGAGAGTCTGATTTCATTGTGCCGCATCTCAATTTATTGGTTACAGTTAGAAAAGAAGATGACCCACCTCATCAGCATCATAAGGCCCAGTGTTAGCCACATAAAGTGTCACAGTGATATCTTCCTTAGGATCCGGCGTCGACTCTACCGACATTTTCACATAGCGGAAACGAGAATAGGATAGTCCATAGCCAAATGGATAGATGGGTGTGTCGTTCAAGTAACGATAGGTTCGACCCTCCATGGAGTAGTTCACCATGGGAGGCATCTGAAAGAAAAACACATAACATAATTACATTATATCATATCGTTAATCTTCTTGATATCTCATAATGGCAGGCTGCTTTAAAGAAAACAACCGCAAAAAATCAACACACTAATAATGCAACTATAAATCTGCAGCAAAACCCATAAAAGGCTTATGGACTCGAGATCTACTGAATGTATCCATTTGAGCTGCATAAAGATCTGTGTTACTACTTACATAAAGCTGAAAAAAGCTTACTATGTTTGATATCATTCTAAAAAAGGTGATAATAATTGAATAGAAAATTCATGAGAGTGTTTGATCTGAATTGTATGTTTGATAGAAGGACATGTTCAAAACACCACAACACGTTTTCTTTGAGCAACATTCAGTTTAATTGTCCAAAATAACAACATTGAGGTGCGCACACTTGTCATGTACTTTACGTCCCAAGGCAGCATCGGTTTGACCTATACTTAAATAATCTCCCAAGAAGGCCGTGGGTTCTCTTCTAATTTTCTAATGTGCAAGAATATAGCCTTTGCCACCTAAGAAAGTAGGATTATTTTGGTTTTATGTGCTTGCCCAGATTGGTCAGTGTAATTTTTCCGGTAGGAATTTCAAATCTAGAAATTTTGTCTTTGCTTACTCTTCATCTGACTTATGGGATTTGTTACATGTGAGGTGGGGGTCGCCATGACTATGTGGTTTAGCGTCTGCTTCATGGTGAAAACAACTCACATCAGTGAAGTTGTGGCCGGGATTGACTTGTAGGTCCTTCCCTTGGGGGATGAGAGGACACGAAGATTGAAAACCTGCAATTTTTCAGTGACTCAATGATCTCCGATGTCTAGCCTTCTTGGATAAGGGCAAATATATTTTGCATATCCCATGTGAATATTATTAATGTTAAAAAACCCTTGGCAGTTCAAACTCAATGAAGAGTAGGCAGAGTGCCGCTGTCCAGGCAAAATTTCCAAATTCCAAATTTCTATCCACAAAAATTCTCACCAAATAAAAACAGGCAGCCTCTTAAAGCTGAGACAATTCTACTGTCTAAGGATTGAAAGGCATATGAAAAACAAAAACAACATGTGAGGTGAGAACAGATGAAATGGACTACCTCCCAGGTGTGTGGCCAAGTGACGGACAGCCTGCCTGCCGGAGAGCTGGTCCCGTTCTTGTTGGTGAGCACGGCGGTCAGGGCATCCCCTGTGGCCTGGGCGGGGAAGAAGCAGGCCATGATGACATCAGGACGTGGAGTCCAGTCATACAGGGAGATGTTCAGAGGACCAGCATTGAACAGCAGCATGATCACTTTGGCTTTCTCACCTGTGACGAATGGGAATAGAATAAGAAGAGAAGAATAAGTATGAAATATCTTAATCTAACACAGGCCCAGATTAGTCCCTGTCCCACAGATGTGATGAATAGTGAGAAGACTTGTGCAGATAATTCCCAATAGAATGGGAGATCATTGTGTCCGGCCCTATTACTTCCCTTTGCCAGACAAAAGAGGTGTTGAACAAGCAGTATAAAGAGGAAAAAAAATCACTTTACCCCATATTACTTGAAAGACTGATCACAAAAACATTTGATAATATTATAACAATAAGAGGGAAACATTCTCTTTATACCATAATTTTAAACAAATTTTCATGACGCATGTCTCAAGCAAAGAGCACAAAAGTGATTTTTTTTCTATTTACACTGTTTGCTCAAAACCTCTTTTGCCTGGCAAAGGAGAGTAATAGAGCTGGGCACGACGATCTCCCATTAAGGGCTAACATTAACATGAAGACAAAATGCTGCTCTCCCCATCTCCCATAAAAATGTTCAAGAAGCATTTTTTCTCTACTGCGGCAGTGTGCTCTTCTCTCTATAGTTAGTGGTGCATTTCTTTGCACAAACGCTGGAGAGAAACTATGGATCTTTTTGCAAGAGCCAAATAATTTGACATGCTCAATTGTCCTTTCACTAAATTCATACATCCATTGGCCAAATTCATTGACAATATTCACTCTTTGACAGTGAAGTTATTCAATGGGCAATAGAACTGAATTTCTCTCTCAACACTGCCAACTCCACTAAAAATGAAGTTTGTTACTATTAAAGTTTTGTAGGTGATTTTGAGAAAATCTTACACAGAAATTTTTTTGCTATGTGCTATTCAACATTCAAACTTAAAGGATAAAATTTATCCAAACCCTAAAAAGCTGACATGACATTTCTTAATAATTGGACACAATGACTTGCGATTTATATGAAAGAGAATACTTACTGACATATGAGGCGTCATTTGCAAGCATGATCTGAAATCCTGGTAATTCGGTGTCAGCTCTGTCGTTATCTTCTGATTCAAGAATTTGTCCTGGAGAGAGAAAGTAAGGGAATGGCTGTATGAATAACAGAAATACCAGAAGGAATCTTTTATTTATCATCATCATCATCATTGTGTGCAAATATCTTAAATTTCAAGACAAGGGTTGTTAACAGGCAAAAAAAAATGGCGAATAAGCTGAAAAGCTGAACATTAAAGAAATGGATGAAACTTGCCAAATTTTCAAGGTGGCTCAGCTCTTTGATCATTATCATCAGCACCCAGTTTGCCTAGAGTAGTCAGGGCACTATTGACAAATTGTGTCATGCAGTGTGTCTCAGTGATTGAAACTGGTAGAGCCCACCCTTCTCCACGCAGACTTGAGTTTGGAGCTTCCATACTCCTAGATAGTTGTTAACCAAGACTCACGAGCCCGATCTGCCTGAGGGTCAACCGCACATAAGTGACGAGCAGTCACATATCTAAGCACTGTCCACGCTGGTCATTACTTGATGGTTGTGATGGGGAGAGTGTTGAGACTATACCATATGCACATTAGGTTCATGTTGGTGGTGGTGGTGGTAGCTGTTTCTTCGCTGGCGCTTTTCTTAAGTTGCAGCTCTTCTGGACTCCTCAAAGCTGCCTGGTGCAGATTTGAAGGTTGTTCTCCAGCCCACTCTGTCCTCCCCCAGCCGTTCCATTCTCTATGGTCAATACCAGCCTGTGCGAGTTGATGCTTCAACTGGTCCTTGAAACATTTATGAAGGACCCATGGTTACGCTTGCCTTGACAAGGGTTCACATTACATCATGGTGAAAAACAGAGATACTTCAACCATTCCCAACACAACTCTCAAACAGCAAGATCAGATCATAATCATTGGTCCAGATGATTAGATGGATCAGTTAAAAATCAAGGTTAAGGATTTTATTGTCCAAATCATCTGACATTTTGTGGATCTAGATATGGCACAACTGGCACTGACCCACACTCTACTGACACTGTTTCTAACCATGTCTCTCCTGGTAACATCCAGAACTCTCCTCAGTTTGCATATTTCACATGTAACCGGAAGAAAGAGTATGAAACAAACCAAAAAAAAAAGATTTCAGGAGCTCCCAGTTAATCATACCTGTTCCGAGAGCTGCAATGATAAGATCGGCATCGCCAGCCACTTCTTTGACAACTTTTTCGTCATATGTTTTGCATGGTGTGCCATCTTTACAAGCCTTGCCGATGACGAGGTTGGGGAAAATCTCTTTCAGGCCCTGGTAAGGTGTCTTGGTGAAGCTGCGATCCTGCTTGGGACTGTAGTCACCGAACAGTTGTTCCACATTGTCTGCCATGGGTCCCAGTAACTGGGGATATACAAATGTGACAAATACAGTGGTCTCCGTCTGAGAACCAGTCACCGGGAGACAAATAAAGAGGGTTCTTAGGTGGATGGGGGTTCTTAGGCGGGTTGAAAAGTTAAGCAAATCTGTTTGATCACATATTGTCTTTACTACTATGATTAGTTGATCGTTACTGTTAGTTAAAGATTTATCTATCCGAATAAGCACAGCCTTCTTCCCTATGTGTGAGTGTTGTAATTAGATTTAACAATTCCTGATCTTTCTTTGCATATAATTATATCACTGCTGCGCAGCATTTGAACGTCGAGTGAATTTTCATATAGTGGTATCATTGTTGAATGAAAACATGATATTGCTATGCTATTCCAAGGATAATCGCATGAGTGACCCAAGTGATTATAATTACAGACCAACCGAAGTAGCAAAACAACTGACCAGTCAGGAGGCTAAACTTAGTCATTATCCACAATGCCAATCACAGGTGCTGTTCCACATGTTGTCAAACAAAGAAATGGTTATAGGTTAGTCCACAACGTGGCCTGATTATGCAGTCACACATCAATCATCACTTCCACTCCTTTGTCTACCTGTTCCCTCCACCCCTGTCCCTATTTTACTGCACATCTAGCACTGTGCATTTCTCTCAAGTGGACAATATTATGTGAAATTACAGTATAAGTACTCACATGTCTTGGCCCGACACAGGGCTGTTAGGCGGATTTTTTATTTGGGAGCAGGTTCTTAGAGGGGTAAATTGTAGAAAAAAAATTTCGTTTCGCAGCAGAGGCGGGTTCTTAAGCAGACGGGGCTCATAGGCGGCGGGTTATTTTGTGGAGACCACTGTATTTGGAATTAACTCAAGAAAACCATATGACTGTTCGGACTAGCTAAAAATATTGTAAAAAAGTAAATTATTAACTAAATTGTAATTACAAAAGACCATGGTGTTAATTTATAATTTATAGCACTAAATGTTTTGACGTCCACCGATACATCCATCTATCCCTCTATCAATACATCTGTCTGTCCATCCATCCCTCTATCCACCCATCGATCCATCAATCCTCTCTGAACAACTCTGGATGAAACTAATTCTATACTTGATCTGTTACTCATGAGATGGCGAAGTGTGGGAAAGTTACATCATTCAGTTATAACATGGTTACATTTCTACCATTGTTCTCTAGGTACAAATTTAAAGTTTCATTGTCTCAAAATTGAGTTCTCATCCACATATAGCAAGGGAACGGCACAATACTTTTTACATATATGTAAGGTTCTAATAAAAAAGGGAGGCGGGAAAGGAAATCAGTTTCAATTCAGTCATTTCATTCATTCTAATGAATTAAAACCAACTTACAGCCACTTTCTTGTACATTTCAGGCTGCAGTGGCAAAACATCTCTCTGATTTTTCAGCAGCACAAAAGATTTCATGGCTGCTTCCAGAGCCAGCGCTCGATGACCAGGGGTTTCCACAACACTGCTGTCAAATGTAGCGTACGGGTTCATGTCTGGCGGGTCAAATTCTCCCAACCTCAGCCTGGTGTAGAACAAAGGTTTCACACTCTCCCTAACTTCTTCCTCTGTCAGTTTGCCCTGGCTAATGGCTTTAGCTGGAACAGTCAAGTTTAGGTTAAGAAAAGGGAACAGAATCCCCTTCTGAAACAAAATATTAATAATCTTTTGCCTAGCGCTTGCAACATCAAATATGAGCACTGTCTGGGACAGGCCAAAATAATTTTGAGATAACTACCTGCAGAAGGTTGAAAGATGAAATGGACAGGCCACGTCAAAATAATTCCAAGTGAATGCAAAAGAGAACATGAACATTCACGAAAAATTTTTGGAGGTATAATATGTTTGCATTTGAGAGGCAACGCGATGAAATCAGGCACTCGTCAAACTGGAGGAACTGGAGAAATCCCGATTTTTTTTAGCAGTGAGTGAATTTTAAATGCAAAATCTTTTCTTGCAAAAAACTCTTCTATGTCTGTTTTAAAAGGTGTTTCAGAATTAAATTTTCTGAAATATCTTGAGTCCAATAGGTCCAATATCTGTTATTTATGAACATGACATAGATGAGGATTAATAAGAATTGATAAACTTTATCAGCCACTTTCTCACTAACTATAATTGCAACAGCAGATCACTCCCATTGTCTTTCATTGCAAATATCTCATCTTCTACTCAAAGTAGAACAAAGATTCTTTCACCAACAGAAAGGGAAATGAATAAACTTTACAGTCATACCAATAACTCAATATGCTAAAAAATTGACGAGTGCCTGGTTTCATTGTGTCGTGTCTGTTAATAAAATATACATTTAGGATAGAATGAGATGAACGAATTATCTTCGGGAGGATTACAATATTTGAATTCCATTTCAGAAATTGATTTAGAACCTGTTTTTTATTTTTATTTTGCACTAAGATAACCACAAAGTTTCTGTAAGTGAAGTAAGATCAAAGACATCAGACAGACAAGACCGGACACTCTCTTTTTCGCATCATTTAAAAAATGTGTGCTCAGCCGCGTCCCCCACCTAGCATGTACACACTTTTCTTCACACCAATAAAACATGCCTGCTGCGCCACTTGTGTCACTAGTTTTGTAGTCAAGATCTGGATCAATATGTGCTCTAAACTCACTTTTCTGGATCGTTTTGGAAAGACAAAAAAACGTGACATGCCATGGTTTTTGAGTTTGTGTAATCAATGCCCGCATACCACTGCCCTTCTCTTTTTGGTTTCATGACTGCCGCCATTGTTGTTTACACTTTCACCACTTGGGATGCTGCATGTCACGGTAAACGCACACTGGCCTAGTGTCCGGCCTTATTGGTATAGTGTCTTTGGTACTATTGCGCTTACTCATGGATAAATAGACTGGCTGTGGCAGATTGGGAGAAAGTTCCAGATTGCACCCAGCCTTGACACAGGCCGCCACTGTATCTACGCTGTTGTTGAGGTAGTGGTGGTCATTGATAATGTTCTCGATGGCCGACTCGTCACTGACCACATAGCCTCTAAAGCCCCACTCATTCCGCAGGACATCGGTCAGCAGTTTCTTGTTAGCACAGGCCGGCACACCATTCAGACTGGGAATGAAAAACCCACAATAAGAATGACTCCCTGCTGAATTTAGAAAACTAAATATGTTATGCTGCTGGATGAAATTATTGAGATGTCAAAGGAGTCTCTGTTGACAAAATTTGATTTTACCAATCCTGGGGTCACAGGAACTAAGTATGAGCATCAAAAGAATCAATGGCAATGCTAACATTGAAGTGGCTTGATAACATAATAAACTGCGTACTGGGTGAGATGAGTGCGAGTTGTAACTATGTAAGTTTTTCACCATGCAATTTTTAGTTCCTTAATGAGAAAAACTTTGAACTAAAAAGTATAGGCTGTAAGAAAAAGAACACTGAAAATAGCAGTGACACATATGATTACATGTTATGAAAATATGAATGTGCTTTTTGAACCCCGGAAAAAAATAACCTTTGTAAGTTTTGTGCATCTATTATTTATTCAGCTTAATGGATAGTGCTTTTTTTTTGTAATACTATTTTCATGAATGTTTTAAATTAGTTACCAGGTCATTGGTCTTATTTTTGACATTCTTAGTAATCTTAGTGATAACAAATGAAATATCAATATTCCAATTAACATGACAACAACAGAAAAAATACAGCAAATGAATATCAGTAGATTTATCAACCTTTTCTTTATAGTTACAAATTATATGTTGTCACTGAGGGGAAAATGCAGCTTTCATACTTGTGAGCTAGTAAATCCTTCACAATAAGATGAAAGCTATACTGTCTAATCTTGTCAGGTTAAAACTCAGCACGACTGACAGGACCACCATATAAAATAGACTTTAGGAAGGTAAACTAGTTTGATTTTATTTTATCTCCCATAGCCACTGGGAGGGCTGTTGGGATATCTTGACAATCTTCTGTTATCCATCCTGGTTATTCAGCTAATCTCATTGTGATGGCCAGAGACAGACCAGTCCATTCCTTGATGTTATCATCCCATTGTTTTTTCTGTATGCTTCATCTTCTTTTTCCTGGTACAGTAGCTTGCGACATGGCCTTATCATTTCAGCTTCTGCTGTTCTACAACAGACAGGAAGTCATCATGCCTTCCAACAAGTTATACAGAAAAAAATGCCAAATCCAACTAACCTGTTATAACTACACATGAGACTGAAGGTGCCAGCTTCTACACATTTCTTAAATGCTGGGAGAAACGTCATTCGCCAGTCAGTATCGGAGACCTGGAATTTGATAAGCAAATCATTCTAGGCTTAACATAATAAAAAAATGATACTTCCCTAAAGACAAAATGATGTTTAGATAATGTAATGTTGCTGTTCCCATATGTGTGAGGTCTGTTTCTAAGAGCTTCACTTCTTGAAATGAAACATAAAAACATCCCACAAAAGCCAAACAAAAATACTTCCATCTTATTTGGATGGCATAATAGCTCTACATTTTGTTACCAAGTATGTTCATCCTAGCATTGCACTGACAGACATTTTGCTGACAGGAATGCAGTTTGCACATGCATAAGATGTCTTTCACCCTGTACTTGCATTGACAGACATTTTGCTGACAGGAATACAGTTTGCACCATATATAAAATGTTTTCCTCCTGTACTTGTACTCAAAGACATTCTGCTGACTAGAATCTACTTTTTAGCCATGCATGAACAATCACCTTGTACCACTGCACCAACAGACAGTCTAAGCCTGCTGACTTGAATCTGATTTTCTAGCTATGCGTGCAATGTTTCCAACTTGTCTCTGCACTGCAAAACATTCTCCTGACTGAAATCCAATTTTTTTGGCCATCCATATGTTGCCCTCATATTTTTACAAAGACATTATGTTAATTTCCTCCTGCCACAGCATTTAAAGTTATTTAATTGACTGAACTTTACTTTTTTGCCATACATATTTTTTTTTTTTCTGGCCATGCAGAAACTACTTTCTTCCTACAACTGCATTAAAAGCTATTTCATGGACTGACTTACAGTTTTCTGCCATGCATAAAATGTTTCTTTCAGTGCATAAAACACTCTCTTCCTCCAACTGCAAAAACTTACGTTTGACCTCTGTGAAATATATTTCAAGCAATACCCAAAAAATCAAAGTATTCATTTTTATGCATGAACAAAACAACAGATTCCAACTGCATTAAAATTCTTTCACTTGATTAGAATCCATTGTTTTGTCTATGCACATAAATGAATGCTTTGTTGTTGTTTTATTTTTTTATATTGCTTGAAATGTATTTCAGAAAAGTCAAACATAGATGTCATAGGCTAAGAGTTTCTCTTCAATAAGATGTGATGAGATTCACTGACTTTGGCAATGTCATTCACTTGTTAATAGTCTTTGGCATGTGAGTCCAAGTCAGAGTAACCACATATGTCCATTTTTTACATGAGGAAATTTGGTTTTTATAATTTAAAAAATATATATTTAACATAAAATGTTTCTTTTTTCTTTTTTTGTTTAGCCATGCATAAAGTACTTGTCCCTCACCACTGCATCGAAAGACATTCTGCTGGTTGGAATGTCCTCTGGGCCTCCGTGTGCATCAAAGTGCTTACATCCTCCGCTGGCTTGTATATAGCGTGGACTGGTACCTGGAAATCAGTCAAGAGCCATAATCAAAAGCATTATAATGTTAACTATGGATATGGTGTTAGTTCCTATGGGCAGATCATGCTATCAGTGAAACTGATTGTTAATCATGCCATAACTAGTTCATGCTATAGCAAAGACTATAATATGAAAGAAAATATTTCTAATTGTCATGTTTAAACTTGAAGGCATTTTACTACTTACCAACATATATCTAGGATTGTTAACCCTTAAGGGTCAAAATCAACTGAACATTTTGCCCCAATTTTTTTTCTACAATAAAAACTGTTATTGAAAAAATGTGTAGAATGTTAATCCTTCAGCAGACTATTTTGGAATAGTTTCCATTGCAACAAATTTGAATCTCCATGGAACACTGTGAGCATTTTTTTTTTGGTCTTTCTGTGATGTCAGCTCAATACTGTGAGCATTTCAGCCTTTAGGAATTAAAAATCACAACAAATCATCTATCAAAACAATTTTGAAAACAATAATTAATTTGTAAGTGATGGGATCGTTCATATGGACCGCAAACAATAATCTAATCATTGTTATAAAACTGGCTCTGAAACTGTGCCGAGCTGTGGATGGCTCGCTGGAGAGATTCAAGATAAGGGCAAGAAATTACAGCAGCGTCATTCAAATATGGTGTTCACGCTCTCAAATATGCACTCACAACCAGAACACAATGACGTGTCCCATGAGAAATACTGAGGTTAACCACTGTAGCAATATAAGCTCTAAGTCAACCATCCTGAATACTGTATGTCTCGCCAGTATAAAACCTGTCACTCAACCACATTGAAAGGGGAGGAAATTGGCATGGTCTTGAGTTGATTTTTTTCTCTTTTCTTTGCGATATCTACATGTCTAGCCTTGCTCTGCTTATTCTTTCATTGTCATAGAAAAAAAAAAAGAACTAAGACAGTAATGAAAATATGTTCCAAGTTTGGTTTCATTTGCTACCAAAACACAGGAGAGGTAACAAAAAAGCTCTAGTTTTCTGAGAACTTGACCTTGATCATTTGAAGACTAAAGGAGTACAACAATAGATGTTTGGTTTTCAATATTTTCAGTGTTACGTCCATCAATTTTAGTCCTCATCCCACCCGACAAAAAGATCAGAAGGAACAGCTATCACTGTTTACAGTAATCGGTTGAACTAATAACTTCAACAAACAAATAGCACAAAAGTCTTTAAAAACCCAATTTCCATCTGTAAAAAGTGAACATATATGATTCTTCTGCCTTGGATTTCATTTTTCATTTCCACTCCTTAAATGCCAGAGACTATTAACGAGCGAATAACATTGCCAAAGTAAGTAAGTCTCATTATGTCTTGTTGGACGGATAATTTTAGTATATGACATCTATATTTGATCACTCTGTACTTGGACTAGATGTGGATTGTGAACATAAAAGTTCAATGCAAGAACATTATCACAGAAAATACATTCTTACCTTGTAAACCTTTTATAAAATTTTGAGCCAAGATACCAGTCAGGTAAGGATCTTCTCCGTAAGTTTCCTGTCCAAATCAGAAGTGAAAAGTTTCACGTTATTCTAAGAAGAAAGAATAAATAACTTAGGATTGCAATGACTTGACATAAATAATACGTACTTTCACTGCCAGACAAGAAAATTTCAAGATTTAAAAGTTATCAATAAATGTTTGCATTGGCAAGAGCAGCTATTATAGTATATATGTATGCATGGGTTATTTGAATGTAGCATTTGCTTCAAAATCAGATCTGAGATTACTTTTCTACATTTCAGCCATCACCAATATGTTTATCAAGTTACCACTTTTTTTGCCTTGCTCTGATAAAGTTTATCTCATCCACTTTTATCTCATCAAAATCTGTTACCATACATCTGTTCCATACCAACATACATAGTACCAACCTTTTATGTGACTCTTCATAAATGATCAGCAGTCAAATATAAGTTGGAAAAAAAAAAAGCAAAACAGAAAAAAAAAGAGACAGTTTACAAGAAAATATTAAAAATGAAGGTGATAAAATTCCAAAGTTTTCACACACCTGTGGAACAAACATCTTTCTTACCTGCAGTCGTCCCCAGCGTGGATCCCTGGCAATGTTGATAACTGGACTGAAGCAGCTGGCCCCTGTATGAGATCCATAGATGCCACGTCTCACGTAGTCATTGTGTTTCCCTCTCACCTCAGCACCTGTGGCAGCAGCCACTCGATAGACCAGGTCTTGACTAATGTGATGTTATTTGAGTTAACTTGATATAGTGCATATTTTCAAAAGATAACAAACAACGCAAGATTTTGCTTAAAAATTAAGTTCTTCAATTAGTGACAGAAGTATCTAGGTTAAACCATAATGTATCTCTCCAATTTAATAGCAACAATGCAATGAATGAGGCAGGATCTCTTTCAGATCTTTTCAAATAACTTCATTATGTAAACAGCCATAACAAAAGATTGATCTTATGATCTAGTGGCATTATAATAAAATGTTTTTTTTACTTTCCAGACAAAACATTTATTTCTTGTCAGGAATGCTAAGACACAAATTTACTGGAATTTTTCTCCTTGACTCAGATGGTGAACCGACATATCTATTACCTGAATGTAGCAGACAACCCAATGGCCTGAGGGAAGGCAGTTGCATTTCCTGAAGTTTCAACATCTCCACGCAGACATTCAGTGTCCCAGTTGTAAGGTCCTATACCTGATTAAAGTACAAAGAAGATTTCTTTATTTTATTGAAAAATATTCAGCAGGATTACTATGTCTCTTCCAAATGATTCAGAATGTCAGAAACCGTATTAACTCCTGTGCAACACCTTACACATGCGTAAATCAAATCTCACAGAGAGTATTCCATCATCCTGAAGTATATGTAAACTGAGTTGATACTCTGTAAGAGTCTTAAATGTGAGCAGAAACTACAAAATCTGGTGCTTCTAGGATGCAACAACTACCAGATTTTTTATAATTTTTGTTTGACATTAAGGGGGTAAGCGGGTGAAAATTTCAGATTTGTTATTTCACCAGACTAAGAAGAGAAACTTTGACAGGCTGTTGTGTATGACTGGGAGAGATGTTTTTCATTTTCAATTTAAAAAAAAAAAATGATGCTTTCCATGGAAACGGCGGCCATCTTAAAAATAAACACTAATCGTAGAGTCTTAAAATTTCAAAAACTACTTTATCTACAGG
>JBCEWB010080968.1:0-12851 GCA_039654565.1 Peronia peronii | reverse complement strand
GCAGAACCCGCGAGTCGATCCCGGCCCGTTTGCTCCGTGAGCAGACGCCATACCACAGAGCCACTGCGTCCCCCTTGGCAGACTTAGGAGGGGTCTGTTTTTTTTTGTGTGTGTGTTTTTCTAAAAACCATTTGTATGTGTATTTGATCAGGTCATCATGACATGGCTGTATAGACTGTTTGTTTGTTTCTCCACAGGGACTCAGTCTATTTGGCTGTTGCAGGGGAAGGCTTGTGTTTATACAGAATTCAGACTGGAGAAGACGCTGCTGCATCATGACACTTTGCGCGGTGTTAACTTCATGTAAACCAATTTTTTTTTTATCATAGGAATAACAATTTGATGGCAATACACATTATAACAATAACTTCAGTGAGAAACCTAAAATTTGTTTTATAAAATAAGCCCAAAAAAAAAAGAAGAAGAAATGTCTTGCTGCCCAGGGCAAATGAGTCTGAAGTCGCGCCGGGCGATCTTGAGTGATGATCGTTTTTAACTATTTTCCCACCCAGATTTCAAAAGTTATACTAATTTTTTTTTTGTTCAGGTTAAAAAGGGTTAAATTTTTGTTTTGTGAAAAAAAGAAAACAAATAAATTTGGTACCTGAGTCGGAAAATACATAGAAACATATGTAGTTCAAAATCACCTGATGCGACTTCTGACTCGTTTGTCCTGGGCGCAAGATAAACATGTATGTAGTTCTCTGTACACGCTCAAGCTGTGATAAAAGCAGTTTTAAGCATTGTTGCAAATATATCATATTACTAGGGATGGATGGATGCATGGATGGATGGATGGGTGAATAGATGGATGGATGGATGGATGAATGAATAGATGGATGGAGGGAGGGAGGGATGGAAGGATGGATGGATGAATGAATGGATGGAACAGATGGATGGATGGATGAATAGATGGACTGATGGATGGATTGATGGATGGATGGGTTTTATAGAAATGTCCACTGCTTGAAGGGTCAGACATAGTCATACCAAACCTTAAGTCTGATTTGTTAGTTTCTGAATACTTGGTGTGAGATGCATTACTGATGAAATAATGAATTACTGTGAATAAACATCACTGGGAATCCTCTGCTGGTTTGAATTTTTGTGTTAATGTCGTATTACTTGTTTTTTTTGTTTTTTGTTTTTTTTTTAACCCTTTATTTAAACTATGACCTGTCAGAAAGTGTGTCTAGTGGTATGGGGTGATGGGCGGTTTTTCTTTGAATTGTAAATTGTGACAAATATTATATGTAATGAAAGAATCATAATATTAATATATAAATACAAATATCATAGAACATAGTAAAAATACTGTCCTTTCATTGTTTATGTTGTGTTTTGCTGTTTATCCTTTTATCATCACTTAAAGAACCAATCATCACTGAGCTATCATGTTACTTTATTCTGTATACGTCTTGTGCTCAGAGCAAATGAGTTGTGGTAGTCGCATGGGGCGATCTTGAGTTATGACCGTTTCTATTACCGACTCAGCAGATACCAAAATCTGTACCAAAATGTTTATTTTTTCCAAGTTAAAAGCGGTTAGATTTTCATTTTGTGAAAAAAAAAAAGAAAGAAATTTGCTAGCCGAGTTAGAAAATAGTTAGAAACGACCGTAGCTTGAAATGACCCGGTGCGACTTCTGAGTCATTTGCCCTGGGCGCAAGAAATATTATGTGAAATTGTATAAGGTATGTGCATGTTTGTGCACTGTTGTAGAAATTTACATGGGAAACACACACACATTTCCATTCTGCATTCAGTGATCAAACACCCGAGATTCTACAGATCAACAAAGAGTCGGAACTTAAGAAAAAAAAAAGCGTCTTTATTATCCGATATATTGGAACGGTGATTAAAAATAGTACAAAATCAGCAGTGTGAAGTATTTGATGTACAAAGGATCCAGATGGTGAAAGATAATCACTAAATCAGATTAAAAAATCACAGAGGTTCAGCTATGAGGCCACACAAATTTGCAAACCCGGCTATGGAAAAGGGAGGAGCCGGAATCTCCGGTGAGAAATGGACATTTTCCATCAACCTAGATCTTTCTAGAGAACTTCATATACAATGTACACGTATATCAATGAAATTAACAAAAATCTGAATTGTACAGCCTTGCTAACTTGACCTACAAATTATACTCATTTACATATATTTACAATTATTGTAATAGCCCATTGTAAATCTGGCTCATAAAAATCAGTTAATTGGTAGAGACTGTAAATGAAAATTGTGCTTGTAAACAAAAGAAATCATTTAAAGAACAAAATTTCCCTGTACATGCTGTCTTGATAAATGAAGTTATTGGATTTTTCATGGTAAACTTGCATCATACAATTTAATTTTGCAGTAACTGAGAATTTGAATTTTATCGATGCAACTTAAAACTAGTTACCTATCAATTGTATTGTATGATCAACTGTGATATTCTTTGTTATAGATATTGTCCTATAACGGGCAATATTAGAACTAACTTTGCAAAACGGTATCTATATAAAAATGGTAGAAAATGTGTGATTGAAAACATTAAGATCCCAAGTAGGGCGTACATGTCCTAAGTTTTTCTTAACAGATCTCATGGAGATAAAAGAGATCTAAATGATAACATAACAATGATGATATTAGATCCCCCACATTCATTATGGTGCTTATATGAGGATGCCTAAGGTCAGTGTATGTTAACATGCACAAAACATGCTTGGTATGACAAAGTTGTCAATGGTTATTAGAATCGGGTGGATATAAAGATAATAGTTAGTATTAGTGTAATGTAATACTGTAGTGTGCCCTCTGCTAGCACCTGGAGACATCTCTCCTGATCGTTTTTTACTATCCCTGGACTTAATTCTTCATCAAAACAGAACAACATCAATATAAGAAAAAAGAAAGAAAAAAAAAAAAGAGGAAACTACATGTTCATGGTCATCATAGCTGATGTCATAAAAATGACATAAGAACTTCATTTTCAAATTATATTCATGTCAACCCAGTTCATCTCAATAGATTTGTTCTGACCAAGTGAACGGCTGGAAATCCCTGTCTAATTTTAGTAGGGGGTACAAACACTCCAAACTGTTCACTGCCATTGACATAAAATATGCATGGGACCAGTGACAATTGTTCTCGGATCTCGTGGTGGAGCGGTATTAAACATCACTTGAAGTTCAATTTTTAGCAGGGGGTACAAACACTCCACCAGGGATTTCCAGATTTTTGCTTAGTGGAATATGAACTATTCAAATCAGTATACATGTACGTATACTGTGGTGTCATATGGTGAATCATTGTCGCAATCCTAATCACTTATCCTAATCACTTTAAAATGACAGCAAAATGATGTTCTCAGATTCCTCAAAAACCAAATGACATCAAAATCACTCTGGACGTTGAAAGCAAACTAAGACAGAATACTATATTTAAGATTTTGAGGATACTCCAGAATTTAAAGAAAGGATATTGAACTTTATATACTCACATTGACACACCTGAAGAACTGAATGTATTTATCAAACAAAAATCTCACACTGATGACAGATGAAAACAACAGCTGATGTATTTCCTCTTCCTATGTGAACAGTCGCTACAGATTATTCACCCTATAAATCAAAATATTGGAAAAAAAAAAAATGTGACATACGACATGACACAATAGATGTAATATAAAAACATATTTTTCTACTGATTGGGATGCATGTACTTTATCAGTCTTCATCTCTTCTTTTTCTCAACTGAGCTCTTGTGCCATGTGATTATGCTATAAAAATGAGCTTATAAATGCTTCAAAATTCACCATCTTTCATAAAAGATTTGATGAAATTTGGTTAAAAACATCAGAAAATGAGGACAACATATGAAGACAAAAAGATAGTAAATTGTGACCAAACTGTAGGGTTTTTTTTTGTGATTTATCCTGTTGGTGACCTTATGGCTCGGCCATCGGACTCAGAAATTCCTAGGTTTGAATCCTAATTGGCTCTGACATTTTGTCCTTTGCGAAAGACAATTCACACACATTTCCTGATTTGGCTCAGGTGACCATAGACAGAGAGAATGCTACTGTTGGACTGAAAGGGTTAGACCTAGAGTGCCTAACACAGTAACAGACAGTTGTCTTGTATACTTCCCATATCAAGCTGTAAAACGGATGTGAATGTCTCCATTGGGTCTGTCAGGTAACAACAGTTGTAAAGCACTATGAGCTCGTACTGTATGGAAATATGCGCTATATAAATGCCAACTATTCTATATGATAGATACATTATAAAAAAACAAACCCACTAATCATAAGGCATTGTGCTTCATGGAATTTAGAAACGTTACAGGCTACTGAGAAACTACACAAGATGCAATCCCTTTCTCCTCCCGTAATTCCAAAGATGTGAGGAATATTGATGCAGACAGCTCAGACGGCCCCGGTTACGTCAAATTGATCATATTTAAGTCAAAACACTAAATTTTCTTTAATCTAGAGCGCAAACATTTTTCTTAACAGGGAAATAAAAAAACAAGTGTAACAATGATCTCATTCTAAGAAATAATTGTTCTCTAGGTTCTCCAAGAGTAATGAATGTTGAACTGTTCAATACATAAACCACAGAACTAAATATCTGTTTTTAACATGTTCAAATCAGCAGTTTTTAATTATCTCAGACCTCTTTCTTTATGTACAACAAATGCCATATTGATTGACCATAAAAAAAAAAATGTGTATTCATTCTATTGTGATTATTTTTCAATACCTCCCTATCTGTGGCAAGCGGAGCAGTTTTGCTGTACTGCTAATTTTCTAGCAAAGATTGCCATTGCACATTTATATACTGATACCAACTGATTTTACAAACACATGAATTGGGCAAAGTGAACCAAATCCAACTTTTGCCTATCCACTGCTCAAAATGAGCTTCAGAAGTTATTTCACCATTAATATACAGTCCAAGTACATTTGTCTTGTGACCAGGGCAAATGAGTCGGAAGTCGCACCAAGTGATAAAGATCCACGGCTGTTTTCGGTTGTTTTCAACTACTTTCCGACTAAGATGCTAAATCTTTTTTTGTTTTCACAAAACGACAATTTAACCCTTTTTAACCTGAAAAAAGACAAATTTTGGTATCATAGTCAGAAATAGTAAAAAAAAACAGTAAAAAAACAACTGTAACTCCAACTCACCCGGTGTGACTTCCGATTCATTTGCCCTGGGCGCAAGACATATGTACATGGCACTGTTAACTCATTGCTCCCTCCCTTAGGGGCCTTACAAGACTTGGGCACATGTGATTGGAACATAATGGATCTCTGTATGTCAGTTCTCATGATGGGATTAAGAGACAGACCGGTCATTCTCCCCACCTGATCATTTTCGTACTATCTTATCCGATCATACCTATAATGATGTTGCTCTGTAACTTGCAACAAGAAACATCAATTCTAAGCAAGAGTTCAGTACATGTATTTCAGAGTGAGAGAAAGATGCTGCACTTACTCAGAGCACACAAGTTTTGATTCAGATCAATGACCAAAAAACACCTGTAAATGAGTACAAAGCAATTCATCAATCAAATGATTGTGTGATCCCCCCCCCCCCTTTCGAGCTCATTTCAAATCTATTTTAAAACTAGTGCCTTCACATTGCCTAAATTCATTTAGAGAAATCATGTTTTAGAGTCTAACCAGCTCTCTGAATCATAGCTATTTATGGTAAAACTTTGTAAAACAGGTTTTAAAAGCAGATCAGATTACTCATGATTATCAAAGCAAATGAGATCTACCATAGGGAGCTTGAAAACAATGTACACAAACTTTGAACACAAATAGCATCAATGACGATGGAGTCAATATTTATAAGTCAAAAGAATGAAGACAGAAGCGTCACATGTTAAACTGATCACTGGCTGCAAGCCATTCGTTATACTGTACTACTTACTATGCTTTTTTCAGCTATTATAGATCAGTGCATTTTAGATTTGAGCTCATTCTCTTTCAGTTGTTGTTTTTAACAGGGCCTTTGTCGATATTGAAACAAATGTATGGTATAATAGTAATAATAAAAATAATAATAATAATGTTTGTAAGAATAACAATTTATCCAGAAATAAAACAAAAGATCAGACAATGTGCATTGTACTGATTAATATTTAAAGTGTACAGATACTGTGTATAATATATAATTTTTGAGACATTCTGTAATATTTTGTGACATTGTAAGAGCACAACAGATATTTAATGCATTTGTACAACAAGAGATAAAGATCCCATACACATGTACTATCTAAAATAAAGTCGCAGTGACAAGGGCAGTGATAACATGTAAGTCAAGTGACGATAAATACAATTTGATTTGAAACGCCACATAAAAATATCAATTTTCATGCATCAATAAATAACACATTATTTTTTGGTGTATAATTAAAGCAGTTTAAAAAAAAATGTCACTTATACAGTGTTTTGAAATCTAATGGTTTATACATTATAGAAAGCTTTGAAAGAATCATTTTACTGTTCTCTTTCAGTACTATCAATAGATCATTGACTTTACTGTTTGCATACTCTGTTACAATTACTGACAACTCCATAGTCCCATTTCTTGGTTGTTCATTTGCCACAATTTTATAAACTTGATGAGACAGTGTGCAAATTTCCAGAATATCAAAGAGAAAGAAATCAGAGTGGACTAATAACATGGCCACACTGATTAAAAATACAAGCAGCTGTTACTGTGGTATATCAATTAATTACTAATATCGAGATTAGTTCATAAAGTAATTCAGGTTAATGTTTTTCAATGTCTCTGAACATTCTCCAGCACAACAACAGAGCTGCTTCAGAAAAAAAAGACTGAAATACAAGAAATTAGTACATGAACCCATTTCCTGCAGAGTTATAGAACAAAAAATGGAAAAAAAAATCACCCGCTGACCATGAAATCCAAAATGCATCTAGAAATTACATAAACAACAACTTGCATATTTTGCATAAAAGCAGATTGCCTTTGCAAAGTGTGTGAACTGTGGATGGATATATAAATGCCCAGTTGATAAAAATGGTATACATCTTACAGCCCACTAATTATTATATGAGACACGAAATGATGAAATTTGGCGCTTGTCAAATTGGGGCAAATCGGAGACACGATTTTTTTTTCAACAGTGAGTGAATTTTAAATACATTTTGTTTTCGTTTTTTTGTTTCACATCTCCCATTTATGTAAATCTGAAAATGCATTTCAGGGTTAAATTTACTGAAATATATGGAAAAAAAAATTCAAAAATTCTAACTGAATGTCATAACCTAAATGAGGATAAAAAAACAAAATTAATAAGATTGGTCAGCTATTTCTCACTAATTCAGCTGCAGTAGCAGGTCATCCCCATAATCTTTAATTGCTTGTATCTTGTACTGTATAGAGCAAAGATTTTTCCATCAACAGAAAGAGAAATGAATAAAACTTTAATGTGATACATGTAGCTCTATATGCTCAAAAACTGACCAGCACCTGATTCCATTGTCTCATAATCACACTGATCTCGGTGGTCAAATTCAAATTTTCTACTTTTGCGCCCACTGTGACTAGGGGCTGGCAAACATGATGTATTAGTGACAATGAAATGAACACAGACAGAAATGATTGCTGAATTATATAAGAACTGATTGATACAAGAGAAAAATGAACAAGATCAACAGGAGAAAGGAATATCAATTATGCGTTGTAAAGCTGTTGAGTAAAAAGTAAAGTAAATTAAAGGTCTGAAATATCCACTTCCAGACAGTATAAAGATCTAGTACTCACACTCAGGGCTACTTGTAACTTGTAGGCTACATGGATCTGCATTTGAAGCCAACAGGTTTTTTAATGGGTCAAGGGAAAGCCAGTAACGCTGGAGTTCTAGACTTGGAGGAAATTAAAAATAATGTTCGAAAGCTTGTGACATAATATACATTTTTTTTCGTCAGTTCTCGGTTTTCAAAAGCCCAAGATTGTCATCTATCCTTTGTAGATTTTATAAAAACCAGGTTTGAAACTGCTGTTGCATAAAAAGCCTCCTAGCATTATTTTCATGAGATTTTGAAACGAACAGGCCTTATATTTTATAATGTCTATAACAAAAAGCCCCAGGATCTGCCGTGAAACTACTCACATTCTGGCTGCTACATTCAACACTTGCACATATTTTGCTATTTTTCTGTCTATAGCCAATTTTCTTCTTCTAATGGGTTTCGATGACACTCCGGCTTGTCCGTCATTGTTCCCTGTTTTTGCTGTCGTTGTCCTATCATGTGACTGTTTCAAAAACTGCGACTCAAATCCATGAACATTACTATGAGGAAAACAAAACTCTATCACTGAAGTTTTGCATGGTCTATTTTAAAATAGATTGATAAGATAAGATTGAATGAAAAAAACTCGAAAACATCTCCTGCTCAGGCTGCCAGTTCCTATGTCTAATATCAAAAGCCGGTATGTTTAATACAACTCACTCTGTCCATTTACACGTTTGCTTTCATAGAATCCAATTTGATGACTATGTCCTATAAGAACATTCACTTGAGTTTTACACATACAAGAACAAACAAACAAAAAACAGCATCAGATTTTTTTTTTCCCTTGACCACTTCAGTCACAAAAACGGTAAAGGACATTTGTCTCGCGGCTAAAAAAAATGTTGATAAGCGAAGCTGTCATAAAATCTTAAATTATCACTGCATTATCTGATTAGACAAGCACGAAATAATAATACTACAATCATATTAATTCCACATTCACCATATGTTGATCCGGTCAGCAAACGTTAGAGAATGGAAAAAAAAAAAAAAGAGAACAAAAACAATGGATCAAGACAGACAGAATAACAACATCATTGACAGAGATACAAACCCCAGTGTCTGTACAGACCATAAAATACATGGCTTGAAGTTTGGATGTCATAGTGAATCACCAATGTGAGTAATATAGTCATATTTGGAGTGAAATGTTATCTTTAAGACAAAAAAAATATATATAAAAACTGATATCTTTCTGAAAATAACAGCTGTTGTTTACTTTAACAGTAACTTCAGCTGCAAAATTTAAAAATGCTCGTGTTATCAGAAGATTTAATGACAGCTAACGTTTTGCCAGCCTTCCAGAATTTCATATTTCAAACTCTCTGATGGTGAAATCCTCTAATTTACTGAGTCTGATTATAAAAGAAAGTGTTGGCGCTGACATAAGGCCATCGACAAAATAGGCAGAGAGAGATGCATACATGTGTGAATTTATCCTGCAATTGCCTTTTTTTTCTTTCATACAAAGATTCACCTTACTGTTTGTTTGATGGACTGAAGACATCACAAGCTTAAAAACTGCACTGGAATGTTCATTTTCGGTTCAACATCTGGGTTTAGTAACAAGTTCAGGCACAGGAAGGGTAAAACATACAGTATATTAAATAGCTCAGTTTCACTAACAATGTAAAAAATGTAAATATACAACACTGAATTATTCACACATTTCAAAGACTAACACGTTGCCAAGTTTTCTGCCAGAATGTATGTGAAAACAAAAATTTGATAGAAAAGATCACATGTGAAAACTGCCCATTTTACTGTCAGTTGCATGTAAGGACTAATCATGAGCATGTACATAAATTAATTTCTGCCATCAGTGGTACATTTATCAGGCTGGGGCAAAAGTATTTGAATCTGCCTTGATCTGATGTTGTGAATGCTATGTGTCCAACATAATTATTGTTGATGTATCTCATCAACTGTGAATGGAATTTCCTTTTGTGGACAAATGAAGTTTGTCTTATCTTATCTTAAACCTCAGCAAGCAGAGCAGGCCAATAGTCCTAACCAGACTCTGATAAATCACTCTGGCAAGAAGAAGATTCTGTCCGAGATGGTTTACAGTTCTATAGGTCTGAATACCATGAAAATGTTCTCTCAGTCAATGCTATTTGTAAATGCTGCATAAACACTAGACCTGAGGGAAAAAAAAACATGTTTATTTGCCAAAACCACTTTAGCTGTTGAGTTTTGCACTACACCGCAACATTTATTCGTGACACTGCGGGAAGACGAAACATCTACCAGATTAATTGATTAATGAAAAAGTTTTAACATCTGCGCCTGAAATATTTTCTACCCGAAAGCTCAAAGACGTACTAAATTTTTTGTGCAGTTTGGATCAACACTAATTATGAAACAGCTGAAAAAGAAACTCAAGTCAAATAAGGTTCAGACATTAAACTGAAGGAGACTAGCTCAACTTTCAAGGATTTTAGGGTTTGGTTGATATCCATTTTACTAAAGCGTTGAATGAATGTAACCTGGACATACAACCGTGAAATAGTCTGTTTTGTTTCGAGCGCATTTTTTTTATCTCACTGGTACGGACATGCTGCCATCTTAAGTGGTAAACCTCTCATCACTTGTTTCATTTTTCTGACCAGGTCAAAGTGTCTTCACAAAATTAGAACTTTGACTAGAAAACAAACATAGCCAACATTTTATACAACATTAATAGTGACATTTTTATATCAGCAATGACAAAATTACATCAAACTACAAAAAAAAAAAAAAAAAAAAATCTACAAACTGGCTTCTGTTGAGGTAAGAAGCCACTGGTTCACATTTATGCCCTTTTGTATTTGTAAGATGTTAGATCTCATATCAGTTGTGGCCTGGTAATTCTGTTAGAATAAAAAATGTACAATGTGTATAAATAAAATGTTATACATAATATTTTAAACTGTCTTACTTCTTTTGATATCAAATGATTCTTTCTTCCATTCACTCTCCATAAAATCACACAAAAACTACCGCAAAGATAACATTTAATATCAGCAAAACATTTACATTAACTAATACTGCCATGCTAAATATCATCGTGACATACGCCTATACTATTTACTATAGCTCTTCTCGTTTGCTCCAATCTTTGGAACCTGTATTGACATCATTTCCTGAAATTCATATGTATGTTCTTTGTACAATTGTATAAATATATTATTTCTGACTAACAGATTTGTTCGAACCAAGCGAACGGCTGGAAATCCCCGTCTAATTTTAGCAGTCTAATTTTAATAACTCCAAACTGTTCACTGCCATTGACATAGAAAAACACATAAAAAATGCACGGGACCAGTGACAGCTATTCCTGGATTTCGTGGTGGAGCGGTAACAAACAGCAGTGGGTGTTCTATCTCTAGCAGATGGTACAAACCATTGGGGATTTCCATGTTTTTGCTTAGTTGAATATGAACTGTTACATCTAAATATCTGCATTATTTCTTCACGGTCACAACCATGTCCTACATGGACTTCAGATAAACAATTTTTTCCTTGTTTGTGTACAACCCATCCTGACCTCACACTGCAGGCATGACAAGCTGGAAACAGGACGCAGGTCTGGACATTGAAGCCTTTGCGATTAGGAGTGAGCTGATCAACATGACCTTTTACAGTTATCAGGTTTTTTTTGTTTAACCCTAAAAGTGTGAAGTGGCCTGTCTCATCCAGTCTCGCTCACTAGACTTTGCGCTCGACAGAGTTCCCAATTAAACAACAACGCTGTAATGCTGTACTTATCTTATCTTATATTGCTATTGGCCTTAAAATGTCCGTGTTGTCTGTAATAGCATCATTCTAGAACCACTGACAGAACTTATGCTTGCCATTTCTACAGACTTTTTGCAGGGTTAATAAAATGTATCTGGGCTGGTAAAGGAAGACTATATGTCATGTATAGTCACAGTCAAAATCTGTCATCTTGTTAAAATAGAATGGGATACCCCCTCAGCCTTGTAATATCCTACATGACTAGTTTTAAAACTGCAACATAAAAACAAGTATTTTAAAAATAAATAAAAAATAATGATAGGGTATAATCAAACAAATCTAAAACAAAACAAAACAAAACAGAAAACCCACAAACGAACAAAACAGAATTTCCCACTGAATGATGGTCAAACCTCCGCTAAGGCAAGTTTCACGTTTTCAGTAAAAAATCAGTTAAAATAAAATGCAAGTTTAGAATCGTCCAGAACTATAATGAGAGGCCATGAAATAAGATCAAAACTTTCACCCAGCAAACAAGGAGAGAAAGGGGAAAACAAAGGAGATGCACTGAGAAGCAAACAGTAAGTAGTTAACTCTTATCTTCCTGAGAAATAATGGAGGGGAATCTTGTGATTCATTCCTTTCTGCCGTCCAGAATCTTCAGCACCTCCTCTCGCTCTTTCTGAGCTGTCGACACCATCAAGTCAATATCACTTTTAACCTGTAACAATAAATAAAACAAAAGTACATTCATCTCGTGAGAAAGAAAAATTCAGAGAGGCTTTTACTAAGAACATTCAATATCTACAAAGGAATTCAGCTGTTTTTCTTTCCTTGATCACTGAAATATTTCATCAGCTTTTCTTCATGTTGTTGCTTACTGTACGTACTGCATTCCTCTCATCCTCATCTGAATGTGACAATCGCTTCTCAAATATCAGATTTGCCAAAAGATCATTGCGGGACACCATATTTCACATTTGCAGAAAATTTCAACCTCATTCTCCATACCAAGCAGCAGGTTTTAAAAAAAAAAGACAAAAAAAAAAAAACCAAGCAACAGGTTTAAGACAAAAAAAAAAGAAACCATCAAGCAGCAGGTTCTTAAAAAAAAATGCCAAAACAAAAAAAGAACACCAAGCAGCAGGTTTAAAAAAAAAAAAACACCAAAAAAAAAAAAAACACCAAGCAGCAGGTTTTAAAAAAAAATAAGACCAAGCAGCAGGTTAAAAAAAAAACACCAAGCAGCAGGTTTAAAAAAATATATATTAAAAAAATGAAGTACTTCTGGTATGTCCAGTATCTG
>JBCEWB010080967.1:8574-29115 GCA_039654565.1 Peronia peronii | reverse complement strand
CCCCCCCCCCCCTCCCCCCCCCCCCCCCCCCCCCCCCCCCCCCCCCCCCCCCCCCCCCCCCCCCCCCCCCCTTTTCCAGGTGCCGCCTCTCACCTAAAGTTAAATCTTAAAAAATATATCTAGATCTAGATTTATATTAGAGTAGTTTCCCTTAGTCTTATGTAGTAGAGGTTGGTACTTTTTCGCCCTGTGTACTATTTCCCCACCTAAAGTAGATCTAGATCTATAACGGTCTTTTTTAAGGTCTAAAAATTAGTTTAACCAGTGAAATTTCAAAAGATGTCTTAGTTTCAATTAAAACAACAACAAAAAAACTGTTGTTTTTATTACAATGGTAGATCTAGATCTAGATCTAGTATTGCAAAACGTACAACACCGGTACATATTATTATTAACATTAGATCTAGATCTATATTCAGTTTTGTTGACTATGTCAGACTGAAGATTTTTAGCAGCAGAGTATCAAACCAACATGTAAAATTGCCACCATGGCGTTTTTATGTAAGCCTATCTGGTTCTATAGTCAAGATTGGATCTAGATCTCGATCGAGATAACCACTATCATGAGGTAGAAAGACGTAGACTCAATATAGAACGTAATCTAAATTTAGATCTAGCCAAGTTATTAGTTAACCTTTAAGTTTGCCTCGCCTTCCCCATTTTTCTTTCCTTCTTTTTTTCATTACTCATAATTACATATTGTACAGATCTAGATCTATAGGACTAGAGGGTCAATGCGTCACGTTTGGTCTTCGCATCACCTATGTCCGCATCATGTCAGACTGTACCAATTTGCACCAAAATTGGCATATTTCAATAGCTCTGTGGTCCGAAGAAAGACGCCAATTTGACCCTCCAGTCCTATAGATTTAGAATTCTTGATAGGCCAAGATCGATCAAGATCTAGCACTCCTGGGAAATACTTCAGAGGTCCTATGTGGGTACATTTTGGCATGTTCAAAAACCGATGTTGATTAAAAATTGGATGAAGGATTGGCCATATCTGAGATGTGGCCATCTGGGCAAAATTTTCAAATTCAAAATTCCTTCTCACCAAAGTTATGATGATTTTTTGGCTTTTTCTTACTTTTTCTTTCTTTTTTTTTTTTTTTTAAAATCAACTTGTAAAAATATGACACTGAAGAATACAGAATAGTTTTACATGATCCTCATTATTATTAACATTTTCCAAATTTTTATTTCAGATTGTATGCATGTAAATGTTAGGCAGGAAGCATTTTGTTCTTGTAGATCATCACATCATCAGTAGAATCGTCACTGCAGCAATGGCATCAAAGACTTCACAGGCAGCAGCAACTCTTGGAAAGAGCCAACATATCAAAACTGAGGTGAGTGAGATATTTGAGAAGCATGACATCACATTTGTATTGCACTTTGTTTTCGGAAATTTTGATCAATACTCTTCCCAATTGAGAAAGTCATGATGTTTAATTTGCATCCAAAAATATGAGCAAGATTTACTCACTTATTCTTTTATACCCAGATGAAATTTTGTTTCCTTATCTGGCATTGCATAACAAGACTATGGAGTGATATATTTTATTGAATTTATGAATTTTATAGCACAAAGATTCAGTTTTTAATTTATAGGCCTATTGTATCCATCTCTAGATTTTCATTCAGATAATATTGCATAGATTTAAATCGTTGTATAGAGTTTTCTGAGATATTTTACCGCAAACTGTGTACATCTGACAGTTTAAGCTTTTATCAGTTTGTAGTGTGGGTGTAGTTGGCAGAATATCCAGGAACAAAAGCACATCATTCTGTTTTTTCATCACAGATTAACATAAACAAAATTCATGTCAGTGATATGATACGTGTAAAAGAATCATCTGCCTATGAAAAACAGTTGTAATAATTATGCCAAACAAAAGATTAATGTCAGTGAATTGTGAACTTTAGAAGAAAGCTAGAATATCACTCACACATATTAGATCAATGAGAATATCACCCATACAAAGATCAATGAAAATTTTAATGACAGTTTTTGGTTGTTATTTTTTATCATTGATTATTATTTGTTTTGAATTGTTCATTTGCAGAGTTTTGTTGATGGATCAGAATTTTCATTTTGAGCCAATTTTATGATGGTGTTTCATACTTGACTAGGTGCTAGTTTTATTTTCTATTTAGGAAATAGCAAGAGGAAAATGGGTGGGCCTGAACATGATAACATATCAAGATCCCACAGGAAAAATTAGGTGAAGTATAGACATCCACCTTACTGATAGTTACGTATATGTCACCCATGACCCCAGATTACTGCACTTTTCTGTGATACTCTTCCAATTTGTGAAAACTGGATGAGTTGCTGTATCCAACTGTGCATTCAAAATGTCCTTGTGTGCTAGTATTTTTTTCTATGCATCAAAGAAATCAACAGACAGTGACTGCTAAAGAGTAGGAATGTTGATAGACCAGGCTTCAAGATAGGTTGAACTATTTTGAACAGCCGGAAATCAGGTTTGATAGAATAACTTCAATGCTCTTCTAGTCTAGAAATGGAGAACTAATTAAGAAAATCCCTGTTACAAGAAAAAAAGAATATCTTTGCCCTTGCCTTTCACCCAGGGCAAGTCAGTGATGTCAAGTGTAGGTCAACAGATTTGTTGAATTTGGGAAATAAGGGTCTACATCGTAAATGATTTTTGCCCTCCCTTTTGTTTCGATATTTAATGTTTCCATGCTTATCATAATATATTGTAGAAATTATGCTGTGTTCTTTCACTATTTTAACTCTTCAAAGACTCAGCTAGGACAGTGCAAAAATGAATATGTCGCATACATTTTTAAACAGTATTTTTTTTAGAACATATTTTTCTTTTTCATTTTTCATACAGGACATGGGAAGCAGTTAAGAGGACCACCAAATTAATAGAGGAGGCAGATGGTAAACCAGAAGAAAAAAAAAAAGAAGAATTTTAAATTTTCATTTAGAACAAAATGTTTGTGATATAGGGAATGGATATCATATAAGCAGAAGTTTTTGGGTATTAACAAGCTAAAAATGATATAGATGTCAGGCTGCAGACAAATTCATGGATCAGTTTTATACGTAGTGATTTCCAAGGAATAATACATGATTTACCTAACTAGAGACAAAATATCTCAGCCATGCCACTGCAGTTAGACAAAGAAACAGATAAAAGAGAACATTTATACTGAGATAGACTTGCAAAGAGCATAAATTATAAAAATTATTTGTCAGTATTTTTATATAAAATGAAAGCTGAATATCCACTACATCATTAGATGTAATTGCTACCAATACGAAGGATTAAAAGAATAAAAGATGATGGATTGATTTCAATGAGAAAACTAGAAGAACAGGATTGTTTGTGGAGCACAATATACATATTGTTTGTGGAACAGACCATTCATAAGACATACAATTCGTTGTGTTGAGGAAGAAAAACAGCCCAGAGCATTGCCTTGATACTTGTATATTTGAATCAACACCAAACAGAGCAAGAACAAATTATTTCAAAAGCTAATTTAACCATCTACATGTATATAGCAAATCCTTCATTAACCAGTCTGAAGAAAGGGATGTAGCAGTTGTTAGTTATTGAAATAGTTTCATGATGAAGTGAGGGTAAGTTCCATTTTTGATTATGAAAAAGTAATTTCACATAATGTCAGTTTTGTAATGCATGGATAGGAATGTAAGATTCACAGTCTTGAATGGCAAGATATTTCAACTTATCTTGCATTGCTTATTATTATTTTTTTTTATAATATCGCCACCATTTTTAAAAATGTTTTCGATTTGCTGGTGAGTCTTAAATTGAAAGGAATAAGAAAGGCTTCTAAAATCCTACTTTCTCATTGTTTTGTGTATCTGATGTCTGCAGTTGATAAAAATCATTTTTTCCCCTTTATTTTATGGCAGCTGTGTGTATGATCGCCATATTCAGAGATCCAGTCAAACAATGTGAATGTGTTATTCTGGTTCGACAGTACAGACCTCCTCTGAAGACATACACGATCGAGTTCCCAGCAGGCAAGTGTAACCCTAGAGGTGTGAACAGAAAGCGCTGCATAATGTGATTTATTCAGGTTCAGCAACTGACAGCTTAGGATAATGAGCTATTTTGATTGTCAGCCAGATTACTTCCTTTTTGAAGGACAAGAGATATAACACAGGCATTGTAGAGAAGAAAAAATCACTTTTTCTCTTGTTATTTGAAACACTGAGTAACAGAAAAGTCTGAAAAATTCACCATTTGATGAAAATGATTTTTTCTCTTTGTAAAATTTTTGTTCATAATTTTTTTGCTCAAGAGAAAAAATGATTTTTTCCCTTCTTTACAACACTTGTATTATACAGCTTTGCTCGGCAAAGTACAGTAACCTAGCTGGTTGAAAAAATGCCTCTTTGACAAAATAAGATTTAAAAAAAAAAATTAAAAAGAGAAAGCAATTTTTCAAGGAACATCCAATTTCTTACTTTAATTAAATTGTTTCACCACATGGGATATTTGTATAGCACTGGATACCATCGACACACTTGGGTGCATTCTTTGTTTTCATAAGTTCTTTACAAAGTTGTGATAATATAAAAAGATCCTGGAAGCACCTTCTCTTCTCAGAGCAACAGCATTTGCTTCTGTTGTCTGCCCAAAATCACAGTTATTAGCATTTGTTTCTGTCATACATCAGGATTATAATTTCCTTCTCAAATTTCCATTTGTTCTTTTACTCAATTCCTCATTTATGGCACTTTTGTTTCAGGTCTTATTGATGAAGGAGAAACAGCTGCAGCTGCAGCCATGCGTGAAGTGTATGAGGAAACTGGATATACAGTCAAAGTGAAATACATGTCGCCAGGTGAGTTTTCTGTGTCATTTATTTATCAGTGCTGATAGTGAAAGGTTAAGAGATTTTGTGAGAGTGAGATATTTAAGCTGATGACCAACAACATCAAAGGAATCAGCTCAGACATGAGAATTGGTAGCCAAAAACTAGAGCCTGTTCAGAGCTTCAAATACTTAGGCTCAGTGGTGACGGATGAAGGATCAAAACAAGAAATACTGTCCAGGATTGCCCAAACAATTGATGCATTGTCGAAGCTCAAGACCATATGGAAAGACAAGAACATTGCATTTAGTTCCAAAATCAGACTGATGCATTCTTTGGTCATTTCAAGCTTCCTGTGTGCTTGTGAGACATGGACCCTTACAGCGGAGTTAGAGAGAGAAAGATACAAGCTATAGAAATGAGATGCTTCCAAAGACTTTTGGGCATCTCCTACAGAGATCATGTTACAAATGAGGAAGTGAGGAACAGAATCAGGCATGCCTTTGGGCCCTATGAGGATTTTCTCACCACTGTGAAAAAACGCAAACAGAGACAGTACAGACAAAACAAGATCAACAGGACTTGCAAAGATGGTCCTATAGGGCACTGTACAGGAGAAGGAAAGGCAGACAGAAAAAGAGATTGGAAGACAACATAATGGAATGGACAGGTTTAAGGTTGGGTGAAGCCCTTCAAAAGGCTGAAAATGGAGAAGGATGGAGAAAAGTGGTTGCCCGATCATCCTTGATGCCCGAACGGTCATCTAGACTAAGGGATAAGTATAAAATAAAGTAAAAGATATTTATAGAATTATCATATTGTGATTACATAACAATAGTAAGGATGAAGACCACATTATAACTGAAATCTCTGTTACCCAGACATTAAGTCCATTTAATTTAGTCCTCCATAATTTGAATTTAATTCAACCAGAACAGTTATAAAAATGATTTTCTTTGTTATGTGGGTGTGGAAAAAAAAATCAATTTGCACTGATATTCTCAACTTTTAACATAGTGATAGACTTTGATCATTCTTCAAAAGAGGGTTTTGTAATCTGATTAATTCTCCTGCCATATACTTAAACCAGTGCCTTGATAAGCGTATGATTGTGCAAGCCAAGCTGTTTGTCTCTGAATCTTATTTTATATGATGCAGGTCAGCTTTAAAAAAAGAGTGAGTGATTAGTTCTTGTCTTTGTTGTTGCCATGTGGAGGACTCATTTGACACACCACAGTTGTTCTGAATAACCTGAGAACTTTAGAATGGCTCATAGGATCTGCTGTTTTTAGGCTGACAACCTTTTATAATAGGAAATAACATTCCAAGGAGGGAAGACAACTCAGAAATGCTAATCCCCTTGAATTTACAAGCATTGATCTCAGTTTGGATTTAGTGAGCTTCAATAGGCTTCATTGTAATTTGGCTGTCGCTTTTTGTACACTTTTTTTTTTTTTTTAGCTACAATTTAAAAAAATGTCCTAAGCTGCTTTTTTTCTCTCACCAAAGAGAGAAAAACAGTCTATATAATGTTTTTTTTCATTCTGATATAGATCTAGGCTTGAAGTGGAGGAAAAATTCAGATTTCAGGAATTTATCACTGAGTTTGTAAGACTTAATATGACAGGTCTTCATTAGATGCATAAATAGTTTAAGATAATATATGCTGTAACTATGCAAACATACAATTTTCAAGACAGAAGTTCACTGATATAAATATATATTTTCATAGTGTTCCTCCCTTGATCTAAACACAGTAGACAGAAAATTAAGGATACATTTCCTTTACTTGTAAAAATAGACATACATAATTTTTTATTCACAGGCACAGCTTTGGATAGTGGGCTAGAGGATGCCACATTGAAAGTTGCCATTTGTGAAGTAAGTTGTTAGTACTTGATATTTATCATAAATTGTGATGAATCTCAGAGGAATTGGACATACAAATTTTGAGATAGGCCATGTCAGTGTTCTAAGTGAATTCCAAATCAGATTTATTAGGATGGTGCTGATGTAACATGTAAAATTAATTATGAGCACGAAATGCTCGAGAGCATAATATGCAGTTTCCAGCCAGCGTTTTCCTTTCAAGTCAGATCTTTTTTTTTCTAGGGCAGGTACATATTGTGACATCAAGGTTTACCACATGTTGTCAATTGTATATTCCCTCAACTTTTGGAGATTACATAATGTTAGTTGTAGATTTGTAGATTATTTACTGTGTAGATTGTAGATTTATTAATTACCTCACTGTTCTATTCAATAGCCTTCTCCTTGTGGACAAGACTTAACACTTACTTCATTTTTGTATTTAATACCAAACTTGAATGATTTGTGCAACAATTGAATTTTATTATTTAAAATGAAACAAAACAGATGAACAGCTTTTAGGTTGATAGGGGGAAAAGTAAAGTACACATCTAATCGAGTCATTATTTTATTTAATTGGAGTGAAACCAGCAATCACATGGTGATCAAATGTTTTTAAATAATCAAACAGGTAGACATGGACTCACCCATTGAAAAGCCAGCACAAGGAGGTGAGGAATTGAAAAAGAATATGTGTATACATTATGTTGTAAGTGCCCATTATCCAAAAGGTTTCTGAGATGGCTGTGTTATGGGACAGAACAAAACATGAAGTCAACATAAGTGAATGCAATGAATTATAGATGGAAGGAGGACAGATGGCTCAGATCTGAAGTGAATTATGAATTGTTGTGACATTATTAAGTCAACTTTATTTGGTTTGCTTGTGTAAGTTATTTGAATAACACGCTGTGCATATTGGTCTTATTATTGAGCATGGAGATCACCCAGTATTTCTATTTGATCAACCCAGTTGATTTTCATATTGCTTTATGGGATCCTTTATCCTTTTCAAGAAAGTTATTAAAATAAGGGTGCAGATCATTATCATACTTATTTGTGGAATGTCTATGATGCGACTTTCTCTGTTTTTTGCTCTGTGTTGTCTCCTGACTTACTGCTAACAACCACAGCTAGCTACATGTAGTTTATCCTACATTATGCTTTGGTAAATGAAGTATAAGGAATACAAATTGCAGGCCAGAATGTATTATCAAATCAGGTTAAGTATGAGATACTTACAAGATATTCTTTTCATTCTTTAAAAATAAAGGACTAAAACTTATGCGATTAATCCCTCTTTTTTTATTTTTATCTTGAATTTGATATTACTAAGATAGGAATCACAGATCTTGACTCCTGTTAATGGCAGATTGTGAGTTTTTTTTTCATTCCTTTAGAAACTTCAGATTAAATAAAGCTTTATTCACACATATAGTGGAACTGTATCATTCACCATCCACCTAATGAGTCTGTGATGTAGTGGAAAGTTCCTCTCATAATTACTGTTATCAAGTAGTGATTTAAATTTTTTTTTTTATACACTTAATCCATATTTATCATCAAATATGTAATTCTTTTTATATTTCATATTTTTAAAGTGAAAAAAAACAACATATTTACTCTTTGAGATTTCAAAGAAAATGAAAATGCCCTTGCAAAACATCTGTTTTCTATTTATTCTTTGTTTGCCCATCATCCCAGATACAGATGGTAAGTGAAAGCTGATTTTTATATATTTTTATTCTGTCAAGCTCCCTAACATCACTTGTGAAACACTGATCTTTTATTATACTAACCCATCCACTCCAGTGACCAAGTTGGCTATTTGCCGTAGCTCACATCTTTTTGAGGTGATACAGTGGTCTCTGCCAAAAAACCCAGTCATTGGGAGACAAAAAAAAGCAAGCTCTTAGATGGACACGTTCTTAGGCGGATTGAAAAGTTAGGCAATCCGTCTGACCACAGATTGCCTTCACTACTATGATTAATTGATCATTACCATTAGTTAAAGATTTATCTATGCAAATAAGTACAGCCTTCTTCCCTGTATGTGTGTTATAATTAGATCTAACAATTCCTGATCTTTTTTTGGTGTGTAATTACATCAGTACTGCCCAGCATTTAAACGTTGAGTGCGTTTTCAGAGGCGATAACGGTATCATTGTTGAAAACATGATATTGCTATGCTACCCTACGGTTAATCGTACAAGTGACTCAAGTGTTTACAGACCAACCGAAGTAGCAAAACAGCTGACCAGTCAGGAGGCTAAACTTACTCCTCCTTATGCACAGAACCAATCACAAGTTGCTGTCCCATGTGTTGTCAAACAAAGAAATGCTTACGGGTTGGTTCACAATGTGGCCTGATTATGCAGTCATACATTAACCATCACTTCCACTCCTTTGTCTGCCTGTTCTCCCCACCCCTGTCCCCATTTTACTGCACATCTAGCACTGTGGGTTTCTCTCAAGTGGACAGTATGATGTGAAATTACACCATAAGTACTTGCATGTCTTGTCCCGACACCGGGCTCTTAGGCGGATTGTTTTTCTTTGGGAGTGGGTTCTTAGAGGAGTAAATTATAGAGAAAAAAAATTCCGTTTTACAGCTGTCACAAACTTTGAATGTGGATGAGTGTTAGTTGTGACATTGTAAGTGGTAATCAGGCAGTGAATGTGGATGAGACACACACATAACAGAGAAATAAGAACAGGAATCCTTGACATCGAAATGATGCAGAATTTATTGCAGGTGCTTGGTAACAATACAAACTTCAGGGCAGCTGTCTAATTCCGATGCATATAGTACTCACTGCTTTGCTTTTTCTTTCTCTTCCTCTCCGACTGAGCCCTTATATAGATATCAGCTTGTCTTGAACTTACAAGCTCTCAGTACCACCATCGCCACACATAAAACCGTAACATAATGCGCATCTCAAACTCCCTTGAACATACAAATCCTCACCACAATTACCACCACACACAAAACCGTGACGCAGCACGCATCTTGTGACGTACTACACACTCAAGGTCTGACTAAAAGCCATCCCGTACGAAATGCTTAGAGAGTATCTCAGACACGTTCGGTGACCCAGTATTTCCACGGGCCAGCATATGTATGCTCACAACACACACTTGCATGGGCCCAGTATATACAATTACGATCTGCTAAACATCACTTGTAACACACACTTGCGTGTACCCAACATGTATAATCATGATTCGTTACAGCAGCAGACGCGGGTTCTTTGGGGACTGGGCTCTTTGGCAGAGGGTTCTTAGACAGAGACCACTGGTATTCTTGTCAAGGTTTTTATAGCTTATTATTATTATTGCAAAACATGACATGGTTGTATTGAGAAAAAGATGTCTGGCTGGTGATTATGACTGTGAGGTCACATGTGTTATATATCACATCAGGCAGTGTGAAAGAGGGAAAAACAGTTCTGGTCAAAAATACCTCGCAGTCAGTGGAAACACTTTCAATATCCTCAAACTGGGTAAAATTGTGAATTTTTACTTTTGACCTGATTGCATTTTGACACTTGTGACATTTGTATTGCCTGGTATCCTGAGAGTGAGAGTGTAATAACAGATAAAGCATGACACATTACTGGTACTTTAAATGATCACTTCATGTGAACAAGTTTCAAATTCATTTTGCAGCATTATTCCGTTGCTTACATTGTCTCTCTGTTACTACTTTAAATGATCACTTTATGTGAGTTAAGATTTCAAATGGAGATAACCACTACCAGGAGTTGAAAGATGTATATAGAACGTGATGTAAGATTTCAAATTCATTTTGGAGCATTATTCCACTGTTTGCATTGTCTCCTTGTCATTTCATATGTCATTAATCAACTTAGCACCACATTTTGATTAAGAAAAATGTAAATCCAGGTTCAGTCAGCTGGATTTTAGGCATTGTTTGGAGGGAAACATAATTCTGATTTGTACAGTGTATTTAGGTAAACATAAAATTCCAGCAGAGACAATATTATGCTAGTGAATAAATTTTTATAACAAAAGTTAGATGATTGTGATTTACAAATTCAACTATATTGGAGCCATAGCATATAGCATAAGAGTCAAAATAAATTTTGTTTATTTAGATTTTTTTTCCTCCCCTAGAATTCACCGAAGTATTGATAGAGCCTATGCATTCCATACTTGAAAGACTAACAGGTAAGACTGTCAGGCTCTGTGCTGTGCTCAAGATGATTCTTAATTATTAAAATGATTTAATATTCTGAATCAGAAAGTATTATGGCATTTGTAGTTTGTAAACTTTGAAATGGTACACTTTGGGCAAAAATTTCGACAACTTCTAGAACATCAATTTTTGTGAAATTATATGTGCGACCTTATATTTCAAAAAACATTCAGAATCCTTTTTTTTTCCCAAGTCATAAATGGTCACAATTACAAAATCCATTATTTGGGCTTAATAAAAACTGTGACCTCTGATAGAGAGTTCAGGAATATAGTATAATGTTGCAGTATATGATAACATCAAACATATTTTTTACATATAAAGGCCTGTCCATTCACTTAAGTAGAAAGTTCCAGAGAGCTTGGAATGTTGAAACAGCTCATCTTATGAATGCATTGAGACCTAAAAAAAAAAAGAAGAAGCGAAAATGTACATACTAAAAGGTTAGCAATATTTCAAGCAAAACTAGTTTATACTGCTTCACAGTTTACATATAAAATTATTACTAACGTCATGACATCATTACACTGAGGTTAGGTCTGTGCCTTAACATCCCTATATATATCCAAACTAAAGGGAACAGTTCTTTGTGAATGTTGATGTCCAATCTTTTTATGAATTCTGACCAATATCTGTTAGTTTCATTTACAGAACACAAATGTACTAGATCAATTTACGTGTAGTGTAGAAGTCTTCTGAATCAGCAGTCAAGCAAGTTTACAATGGTGGTATACTGAACAGGATGGGCGAGCCATTTTTCTCACAGTATTTGTTTTCTTCCCATTTACATACAGTTCGTACGTCTCAATAGATTCATTACTGGCAGTGAATTTTAGGGAAAACGTGTATTTTTACTGTAGATGGGTCGGGTTTTTTTCCCTCTTTTTTGGTGCCAAGGAAGAAATTTTTAATTGTGTCCATAGTAGTGCAGCAATGTTTTGTTTTCCTGAGTAAGTAATGACTACCTTTTATATTTGCTGTTATATGAGTTCCTAAGTACACTCTAACACGGCTATTAAGAAAACGCTTAGAACGAAACTTGCGTTACAAAGAAAGAATCTTTTTTTTGACTATGTAATTTGTTATGCTTATAGTGAAAAAAACTATGGACTGATATGGAAACTATGCTTATAATGAACGGTTTTCGTTTCCCTGATCGCACTTGTTAAAAATTTTGAGCCGAGTAACCAAGACCAAGCTCAGGTATCAGACCAGTTTCTTCCGACAAAGAAATCATCCGTGCGGCATGAGCGCATCAAGTAGGCTACCACATCAAGTACCGGTGCCTGCAATGTGCTGTACTGCCTTGCAGTATGACACAACAAGAAAGGTAAGGCCTGAGGCGCAAGTGTGCAGAAATCATGTACCTACCGTTCCCCCATTTCACACCTCACCCGTGGCTCATGCCCCAATTGAGAATGATGTACAGTGAGAGGGTGTTGCCTATTATGTGCATGTGTGAGGCTATTACGATTTCGTCGTTGCTTATAGCCACACAACCACGGTATCAGAGGATGGATTGGTCTTTGTCTTTTTAATCATACACTATACACACTTTCACTTGCAGGCATTCGGTCAGTCTGACCAGCCATGCTTGTCAGTGTTTCTTGAAAGCCAGATTTGAGAAGTCGATAGGCATTCTTCAATTTCATATTGAGAATAGTGAGCTTCAGATTGACTATAAAGCTATTTTAGATCTAGGCTGGTAGCCAATGATGAATTCATCGAACTTAATAGTTAAGTTTTACTGTTTCTTATCTTTGTAGACTTTTTAGATCTATGTTCTGCCCATGTTTTCTGTTCTTGTACAATAAAGAAATGAAAAAGAATTTAAAAAAAAAAGAGAGAAATAACAAACAAAACGACGTAACAGCTACTTAATCACACATTTTATATGTTTGTAGATGTACAATAATAACAAAAACAAACAAACAAACAAAAAACGAAACTGAACTGGCCATAAGGTAGCGAGCAGTGCGGTCACATGGTTCTTCAATGAGGGGAGGTAATTCAGTAATTAAACTTGCATCCAAGGGTTGCTTCCCCTGTTTTAATTTAACCTCTTTGGATATAACAAAATAGCGATAGAACGAAATAATTTCCAGTCCCCGCAAATTTCGTTGTAATCGTGTTAGAGTGTAATTAGTTCGTACTACATACAGATATGAATGAATGACTATTTCAGTATTTGCATGGAATAACATTTTTTTTTTTTTATAGAACTGTCACACATAAACCATGAATTCATAATTCTGCACCACACAAAATAGGATGTGAAATAAAAGTAGTGTGTAACACCTTTACATCAGCATTGCGCACACAACTTGCCTATTAAATGTGAACCACATTACATTTTGACAAGCTACGCCTTTGCTTCTGAAAATACAGGCTTCTGAAAATACGTGCATATATGTACTTGTATCTAGCATGAATTTGAAGCACATTTTTGCATCACCAGTGAACATGAAAGAAACCAACAATGGAAATTGTATGCCTTCTGATATTCATATAGAGATGAGCAAGAATCTCACATTTATATTTCATAGGTTGCAAATAACGAAATTCACTATCGTGAACATGTCTGTGCGATTAAAAGTTAGATTCACAACGACCTAGCAGATGTATGAGAGCATGCAAAGTTTTGTTTCACAAGCTACATTAGAAACGGTCAATTTTTAGAAAATATTATAGTGAACCATTTCAAAGTGTGCAAGCTATTAATGTTTCACAGTAGTAAATATATGATCAATATAATAAACTTTTTGAACCCATCAGAAGTGAGTGATATATTTCAAACCATCAGGGAGAAGGTTTGTTATTTCAAAGTCAGATATAAACATTTGAAAACATGTAAGTCTGGACAAAACGGAAATTTGGGGACAAGAGACATCCATCTATAGGACCTTAAACAATTTTTCTTCTTTAACAAAGAAAATGATGACATCAATTGAGATGATGATTCATTGTTGGTGTAGTTAATTTTGTTTTATTTGCTTTTACAGAATTTTCAAACAATGGAGACATAGTAGACTCACGTGTATTTACATGGGCCATGGTCAAGGGTGGAATGTGATGTCTGTAGCATCCATAGGGAGAGACAGTTGTAATGAATGTGACTGAACTTGAATATGGATCATTTTTAACCTTTACAACCAGATATGACAAATATGAACTGAATGTAAATTGTATTTCAGTAGATTATAGAGAGAGATGACCATAAAGTGTAACTTTTACTGTGGACAATATTTTGTTAATGTAAATAGTGTTTACCGTAGTATTGTTGATATACAGCACTGTTAAAAGTCTTACTGTTCCATTCTTTCAAAATCTTCATGTCTTAGAGTGTAAGGCTGTGTTCAGAGAGAATGCAAGAAGCGGATAATCACTCAAGCGGTAAACTCGCGCTAAATCATTAACACATGTAGACTATCTAGGATGTTCATAGTAAACATGGCAAATATAAACATGTGGAACTATTGAAACCATGTGGTGAAGCAAACTTGTCTCTTGAGGAGGAATGTTTCAACAAAAGATTATCTAAAAACTAGAAGTAGGAAAACTGTTGAGTGTGCCTTTGGAATTCTAGTTTAACAATGGCATGTGCTGAACAAACCTATTGAAACAAGTGCTGAACTTCTAGACCACATCATAAAATGCATCTGTTTTCCACAATGCAGTCATCGATAGATATGGCATGGATCAGAATTGCACAGAGGTTTCATGTGGAAATTCTGCCATTGTTTGGGATCGAAGTGGCAGACCAAGCAATCATGCTAGGTCAGCAAGAGACATTTTTACTGCATATTTTTCAAACCATCCGTTGGTTTACAAGAAACATAAGATGTAAATGTAAAAAATTAATTGCCTCATTGTCATATAAACAAAACATCAAAACTTCTTTTATAAAAAATTACTGTGCATTAAAAGATAGATAGAACAGACCAGACAGACAAATACAATGTAGATAGATAGAAACAGAAAGTGTGTGTTTTGTGTGAGAGAGAGAGAAAAGGCGGAGGGGGGGGGGGGCAGTCAGGGCAAATCAGGCACAATTCACCTGGGATACTTTTGAAAAATGGGGCATTTTAATTTGAATAAACTTTCTTTATAATTCTTCATTAATTATGTTGTTCAATAGCCAATAATCTCGTACGTAAACTAGATCTAGTGTGACAGATATACAATCCAGTCAGAGAGAGAAAGAGAGAAAGAAAGAAAAAGATAATTATAAAACATTAATAAATAAAAAAGAGTGGATTAGAGGGAGAGATAGAGATGGGTTAAGATCAAAGAGGAAAAAAAAAAAAAAGGAAGAGAGGAGGAAAGAAAAAGAGAGGGAACACTGGAAATTGTTCAACTTCACAACTGTTGACATTGGCATAAATAATTTAAACAAAAATTAATGCATAGCTTCAATGTTCATCTCTTTACTGATGTCTTTCCATGCTTTTATCCACACATGTCTGTTTGCGTGGTCTTTCCTTCCTCTGTCCCATATGGATGGTCTTTGAAAACGGCCAGATCAGATAGTCAACATCCATTGTTTTTACGTGCAGTCAACTGTTGTCTAGATCTAGGACAAGAAACATCAGCCCACTTCCAGCATGACATGCAAGAAAAGAATTAAAATTGGATTCCATAAAATTTACCCGCTGTGTGGGAAACTGCCAGCGCCGCTGGACCCGTGTTGTCTGTGTATGCCTACAAGACCGAGAGAGGCACATTACTCATGCGAGCAATTATCTGCTTCTCGCGTTCTCTGTGAACACAGCCTAAGTTAATTGTTCAGTAGCAGAGAGACTGTTAAATTACTTAACCAACTTTTATTTTCGTTATCTCAGAATGGGTCATCCGACCTTGAAGTGCAGTCTGTCTTCCTGCATTATCTTTATCTTTTATAAATTTTTTTTTTCTTTGATACTTACAAGAGAATGCCAGGAAAATCACAGCATTTGTCTACATTGATAGTGCATAGTGAGATACAATAGTTCATCAAGTTTCTGCAAACTAGAAGTACTCCATAGAATAGTATAATAATCAGGGTCATTGGTCACATGCATACATAATGTATAAGAATTATGAATTGAAGTCAATGGTTATTAGAGTGCACATTAGTAGCTGGTGTTTTTGTTTGTATTAGCACAAACACATTAGCACAATCATGGTTATATGGTGCCTGCTGTGTTATGTTGATTATGTTGATAGACATTGAAAATACAGTGTGTCTGCTAGTTTCCTTTAATTGCTATGTTTTTTTGTTTTTTTTTATAATCGTTTCATTAGAAAGGTCTAGCAAACTGTGAGATTGTTTTATTTGTTTTATCAGATTGTCTTCCTCGTTGTTTATCCTGAAATTACACGTTCAAGAGGTGTGTTAGTCTTTCAGGTCAGCTTTTCTGACAAGTTTAGATCTATGTCAGCATCATTTGGTATAAAAAGTGATTGGGAATATCTGTGCATGGTCAATACTTGCAAGCTGTTGTTTCATTGATAAATGCCAGATAAGACAGAATCATTTTTTTTGTGCAAGGTTCAACAGTTAATTATAACAACAACAAAAAAAAGTTGCTACATTAATATATTGTTCTTTCCATTTTAAAAGCTTCTGCAACAGAAAATTTGGGGAAAAAAAATGAATATGTTGAGAGAAAACAAATCAAAAGTGAGAGTCAAAGATTTTAAGTAACAGAGCAAAAGAGATTTTTTACTTTCGTAATATCTTTTGTTAATTCTAGGCCTCATGGGTTCGGCACAGGAAAGACAGGAAGTTAATTGCCTACAATTGACATGAAGGAATACAGGGTATTCCTACTTCAGTTGTTTGAAGTCCTCCAAGGGAAATAAATTTATAATCATGCCTTTACTTGTCAATATAGCTTTTTAAAAAAAAAATAAAATAAATCAGTGAATAATAAGTTGATATAATTGCTTTTTATTTGATTTTTTTTTTAAATGCCTTTTTTTATAACTTTTTATGACTGACGTGAAACTGATGGTCATTTCCATATACTGTGTGTTTTACACTTTTTGAATTTCAGTTTTCAAAGATCTCTTATTTTGAAAAACAAAATTTTTTTTTGAGTGATGGTAAATTTGAGTAAAACTGTCTTGTCTTTGTCAGCAGCAAAGATATATGAAATGGTAGTTGTGATGATGTGAGACAAGATTGATTCATTAGCCTTCATTACCATTTCATGTTTATTTTAGTTCCCCTACAACAGTCATTTTGCACATTTGTAAGACCTTCCAATGATACAAGTCATCACTATGATCAATATCCATTCACATCAATGTTATTGGTGAGTTTTAGTTATGAACTGTTGATGTCCACTCAGATTATCTTAAACGAACATAGTGTAAAAAGCAGTTTATAAATTTGTGACACATTTGAGCTATTTTCAAGATTCGTTATAATTTCCTTTGAATCAAAAGCCCATCAGAAATGCAAAGTTGAAAATTGTAATAGCAGGGTGGAAGACGATGATTTTGTGATCTTCTCTGCTCTAAAGACCTGAAACAAACAGGTCTGACAATTTATGATAAGAATCCTCTTTCACATGACAGTGTTTAAAACTAAAACTATTAAAAGGTGGTGCTGGGGTGGTGCTGTCCTGTGTTTGCTCCCACTCAGTACTTAATTTCCCATCTAACATTGTTAGAAAATATCACATAATTATGTGCCAAAACAAGAACACCTTTTCATTGAAAGATTTCATTTGGATCACACTCAAGATATATTACCAATAATAAATTGTTTAAAAACGTGAAACACTCTATATATCACCCAATATTTGTTTATTTTAAGCAAATATTTACAATGTCACCCACTGGAAATGTATAAAAACACCTGTTTAAATAATTCAATTTTTTCAACAGAAACCATTCAATTATATTTCAGAAACAAACATAAACAAACAAGCAAACAAATAAACAGAAGCAACCATTTATATGACTGTCTTGCACCCCCGAAGACATATGATGACTTCATGTTACTTCTTGTCTTCAGTTCAAGATTTAAAATTAATAGCTTGATGTCTCTTGCTGGCATTTTGATTACATTGTATTTTGTAAAGAAATTTTTCTCTTATGATCTTGAACAGCAGATTATGATACAATTCAACATTGCAGTGAAATTTTGTTGGGTAACAAAAATATGAATTCACACATTTCACTTCACTTGCCTCTTTGTGATCATTTAAAAAATGATCTGAGAATATCCACTGATGTTACTGAAGCAAAAAGATGTCAGTTTTTAATGGCATTTAATCCATTGATTGACAGAATGTAATTCAGAACTGCCAAGTAACTTCTGGGAGTAGGAATATGAAAGAGAGTAATGTAATTTGGTGTTGAAGCATACAACAGACACAATCAATTGGTAATGACAAAAAAAAAAAAAAAAAAAAAAAAAAGAAAAAAACTTCCCATCAAATTTGAAAAAAAAAAAAGTCCACTGCAACTTACAGTGGAAGAATAGAATGAGATCAGTCTGGAGCTATTTTGCAAAAAAGCAGAGAGAAGTCCTAAACCGATGTGTAGTTCCAGCAGCCTGCTATGGAAGTGAAACATGATTCTTGGCAGACCAACATCTCAAGATGTTCAAAACAATGCAGACAGCTACGGAGAGGAAAATACCAGGAATTAGATCAAAAGACAAGATCCCCTATAACAAGACAAGGAACCATACAAAATTCATCGACATTGAAATGTGTATCCTAAGACAGAAATGGAGGTGGACCATACATATGGGATGACTTGAAGACAACAGATGGATTAGGTGATGCACCGAGTGGAGGCTAAGAGAAGGAGGAAGATCGAGAGACAGACCAGCACGAAGGTGGAGAGATGATATCTAGATAATTGAAAGCCTGACATGGACACAGACAACAGAAAATTAGAGAAAAATGGCTCTCATTGTGCAGGGCTACATCCTGCAGTGGGTAGACATTGCCTCACAAGGAACAAGACTCAAGGGCAGCAAATGAAAAATGGTTAAGGATCGAAAGATATGATGTGACAAAAAATCTCTGCTTTATGCATAAAATAAACATAATCCAGATAACTTATTGTTGATTGAAATATCAGAGGCATCAAGACGCTGAAACTCAAGCTAAGTTATACAAAGATTCTAATGCTGTGCTGAATTAATACTAACTTTTATACAAAGACAAGATTTAAGTACAGCTGAACACCCTGTTACAATTATAGTTGTTAGCATTTTTACTTCTTCATCTACTAGAAGAGAACCCACGGTCGTCATGTGAGATTTTTTAAATCAAGATCAGACTGATACTGCCCTGTGACATAAATGTGTATGGCAAGCGTGTGCACCTTGATGTTGGTATTCTGGATGATTGAACTAAATGTTACTCACAGAAAACATGTTTTGATGTTTTGAATGCATCATTCTATCGCACATACAATTTAGATCAAACACTCCAGCGAGTTTACTATTCAAGTATTATTGCCTTTTTAGAATAATGTCAAACATAGAAAGCTTTTTTCAGCTTCATGCAAGTGGAAACAGATCTTCATGCAACAATGTTGTATGCCAATTTCAGATGGATACATATTCTGCTGCTTTCGAGTCCTTAAGCCTTTTTATAGTTTTGATCACTAGTAACACTGCATTCAGTAATCCTTTTGGCAGCATTTTTATATCTTTATTTTAGTATCTGCATTCAATAATCTGCACTGTAATTTTCTCTTTGAGGACCAAAATGAAACAAAACATAATGAAGAATAACAGAAATACACAACCAAAAAACAGAAGCAAAAAAAAATAACAATAACTAGGAACTGGTAAATAGACATTTTGTAATCATTCATGTTGGAAGTTATAACTTTGAAAAAAAAAATGGGCAAAACAAAGCCCCAAAAATGTGTGGCTGAATTTGTCAAATGCAGCTTTGTGTAAATTAGTTAGTACAATTATTTTGGTTGTTGTGGTGAAAAAAACACAACCACCACAAAAAGGAAAAAAAAAAAAACTGTGAAAAAAAACATACACACAAATGACTGTCTCCATTCTGATGCTGACCTGACAGGTGATTTTGATAAAATGATGTGGCAAATCCTTAGAATAGAACTGATCCTCAAAAATTTATATATGATTTTGTGATGTTTTCTGGCAAAGGTGCAAATAAAAAATGGAATATGTGAATATTGTTGATAAAACTAAATTAATTCATTCTGTGACTTTGTTTACTTGTATAGTTTCTAGTAAAGGCAATACCTTGAAAATCAATGATTAAAAATGATGAAAAGACATGCAATGAATGAGAACTTTCTCTCCAGTATTTCCACTAAAATTAAACTGAAGTCATCAACAAGGCAAAGTATGGCAAATAATTTATCATTTAGTCAAAAGTAAACGGATACACATGTACCATTTATAAGCTATGGGATACTTACATCAGAAAATGACATCAACCAGTCCATACTCATGATCTTCAAATTATGTGTCCACTCGCAATCATGAATAACAATTTTCTTGCTGATAAACCTCAGCAAAATATAGATTATGTGAGTGAAAACTTTATCCCCTTGTACATATACATATATATCTCTGCCTCAACAATAATCTCAAAAAAAAACCAACAAAAAGCAAAACAAAATGTTAGCAGAAA
>JBCEWB010080956.1:0-12851 GCA_039654565.1 Peronia peronii | reverse complement strand
TCTCTCGCCCATCCCACAAACACCAAAGAACGCTGTTTGAAGAAAAAAGGTAATGACATATCCAGAGGCGTTTTAGAATTTTGCCTGATGTTTACTTTAAAAATGTAATTAAACTACCAGATGTAATTTTAGTCTTGAATGTTGTCTATGAAATGCAATTGCACTTGATGTAATTAGGTCACAATTTTCATATTTAATGTTAAGAATTATATTCTAGCCATCGATGCATCAAACAGGAATAAGAATAAATCTATCTGCTGTTGATATTGATAATTTTTGGATTCCAATCAGTTCAATGTGAAATGAAACAGGTGTAAAGTTTGATATTGTCAAGAGTTTTATATTTCTGTTTTAAAATTAATGAGGAGTAACATGTTACAAAACTGCAGCTCTGTCAGTTTTATTTTGATATAATTTGGTTTGTCGCAGTCACAGCCATACAGGTCTTTCTTGTAAATTTCAAACAGGGAGACTTCTTTTGCAGAGGCAAAAAGTGTTCTTTGACTCCACACTTTTATTACCATGGCAAAAGGATATAATAGGAATGTATCTGAAAACTGTCTCTTTTTTTTTTAATGTCAAACATACAATTTAGTCCATGGTAGCATGTCATTGCAGTTTAACCTATGACAACTAATGACCTGAAATTTGTTGGCAGAATGGGGTGGAGACTAGTCTGAAGGAACTTAGCACGGAGGGCAGACCCTATATATATTTTAGCAGTCTAAGCATACCCATTATCACATTAATTTGTAGAAATCAGAAATGTTGTGTACATTCAATTATACACATGTGTTGCAATGCACGTATTGATTTGAATTTTCATTACTATATAGAAATAACAATGGTTGTTTTGATTTTTTGTTTTAAACCATGTGATTCCAAGTTCCGACTAACCAAAAGTGTTACATATAGGCTACATGCTTGACAGATTGATTTTGTCATATGACTCAAGCATCTGACTTGCACTGAAAGGTGCAGTATCACCTGGATGGCCCTGTTTGGTAGTCATTGCTTAGCAGATTATAGGTCCAAAATGTTTCTGTGGCTAAAAAAATGTTTATTACAGATTTTTTTTATAGATTGAGATACTCAACATTGAGCAAAGTTCCTTATCAAATTCAGGGAAATAGTATTGCCAACTCTTTTGTTCTGCCCTTATTGGTAACAGTAAAAGCTGAATTCAGCATGGGTCTTGTTAAACAATTTCTAGCTATTGTTAAAAAAATCATTGGACTTTGGTTGGGGAGCTTAAACATTCAGATTTAGTGAAGTGGAAGAAAACAAATGTTTCTACAAGAATATATTATCAAACAGCAATTATATATGCAATGCCATATTTAATTTGAGATTCACGAATAAGCCCTCCAAGAGGCATTAGAGAGAGAGGACTTCATATTTCATGGCTCATGGTTAGTTCAGTGTCTTCTGTGCCAAATTGTAGAGTTTTGTGCACATTGAAGTTTTTTCATGGCGCCTTATAGTCAAGAGATTTTGTTTCTGTGACCTTCTTAGAACTTTTTTTTTTCCCTTACTTTTCTATCGCCCCCAAAATTTACCAACATGTTTTCATCATGACATGTGGCCCGCATGCTTTCCTTGACATAATAAAAAAATGACACAGGCTTTTCATTGTGTCTCTTTTAATTTTTGAGAAAAAAAATTGAATGAATAAAAATATCAGTTCAGAAATTAAAAAAAGAAAACAACTATCAATGAAACTTCAGTTTGCTTGTGTTATATGTTAGATATTTGATGTTAGAAATCACATGCAAAGTTTGGAACAATTTGGTTTCATAGTAACAGAGGAGATAGATTTTGAAAAACAGGGCAAAATCCAAGATGATGGCCATTTCCATGGCAACCAGACACTCCAGCAAGTTATCAAGGACACATTCTGAATCAGACAGACATGCTAATTATACATGCACACATTAAAATGACATAAGGCAAAAACAAAGGTTTTCATTTGCCCCTCCCGCCCTCCCAACTGTTCAAGGAGAGAAGGAAGAGCAGTGAGGAAGTATGTTTGTTTGGGAGGAGGACAGGGGGGGAGGGGGGTTTACATGATTAATTATAGCCTGCCACACAAGCTAGTGAGTTTTGCTCAGTTTGCAATTGGACGGGGACTCCGGTTTAAAAGAAAAAATACAGGTAGCATGAAACTCAATCTCATAAACACATTGACGTATCAACCGGACATTGAATTCTAGGGCAGTTTTGGTGCCAAATTGCCTACCTTATAGTTCTCTATATTAAAATTTTAATTTTATCACATATAGGCTTTACCAGTTGACTTTACCAGTTGACATTTCTGAAAGGCATAGCTAGTGCTGAATTGACATCAAAAACAGAACTGTGTATAAGAGGAAGAAGGTGAAAAATAACCCAAGACCAGTATTCGAAGCAAGAGTGCCACTGAAAAGTGTGCCTGGTCTGGCAAAGTCCAAATCCAGCTCATTGTTTATGTATGGATTTGTTTAGCTTTCTTTCCACTCTTGCAATGATATCAACTTAAGTGTAATGGACTGTACTGGAATTTTTTATCCATTGTGGCTTTTTATCAAACAATTTTATTGTAAAAATATCATATTAGACTTTTATCATAAGGCATTAGATGTTATCTTTTCTCAGACTCACATTTGGGATGATGCTACTCCATTAGAGGAAACACTGCGGACTCTGGATGACCTAGTTCGTGCAGGCAAAGTTCGCTATGTGGGAGCCAGTAATGTGACAGGATGGCAGTTGCAGAAAATTGTGGACACCAGTGAGAAACTGGGACTGAATCCTCTTATTAGTCTTCAGGTGAGGAATTTGTTCTCTGAGATTATTTGTCAAAGAATCTGAAAGATTTCTTTTTTTTTCATTATGAACTACTCGGCCAATTTCTTATATTTTAAATGTTCTTTTTTGATTTGCGAAAGAATTGAAGCTTCTTAAAAAAACTGAACATTTTCAAATTTACTGACTTTTCCCTTTGCAACAATAAATAAACAATTTGATCAAACTATGGTGCAACTTCATATTGGATTTTGGAAAACTTTTCTATTCTCCCTTTTTTTCTTGTTGATTTGGTCTCCAGCAACAGTACAGTTTGGCCAGCAGAGAATCAGAATTGGAACCTTTCCAAGTGTGCAAAATTGCAGGCATTGGAGTATTACCATGGAGCCCATTGAAGGGGTAGGATACAACTGAGTGAACTTGGGGACATTCTCAGTTTATATAATTTTTCAGTGTGCATCTGCTACTGTCACTAAATCATCATATGAAATAATTATTCTGGTGATAAGGCTTAAATACTGTTGACAAAATACTGTGGCCTGATTCTGCTTTTTAACTGTGGTTGACATTTTTCGATTAGTATCTCCTTACCAGTTGCCAATGTGATGGAAGAAAAATCATCTGTATTGCTGATTGTGGTCTACCCATATATTTATATTTGTACATGAATCAAAAACATATTTCCAAAAACAGTACCCTTAGTGTCAAGCCAGAGTACATTTTAGATCACAGTTTAACTGTCCAGACGAAAAAAAAAAAATAACTCCACTGAGTAACCAGACTGTTCAGGGAATTTTTTTTTCCTCAGAATGGTTTCTTTTTTGTTACTTGACAAGTCAAGTAGATATATTTCTCTAATGTCAGGCTGGAAATTTCACAATAAAAATTTTGCACTAATTCACAATAGCAATAAAATTACACTTATGCTCTAATGCATCTTCTCAACTTCTAACCTAGTGTCTGTACTGTTTGTTCATGTAGTATGGAATATCTTAAAAGTTCAGTCAGTGGTATTGACCAGGAAATGACAATGATTTTATTCATACATTTTGTTTCTGATTTCCTAGTCATTTTATAAGTTTTGTTCTTAGTCTGAATAACTTAGTTTCCAGTTAATTTGATGAAAAATATTTAGAAAAACTTGCTATAACAAAAAAAACCAAGACTTTACAACGTTGAGTGATGGCATAGCTTTGCCATGAACTAGATTCATTGACAAAATAGTCCAGGGCATTTGAAAAAATGAATTCCATAGTTAGGGGATAATGTGGAAAGATTGATGCAGAGGACTTTGAAAAGAGAGCATGTTTGTAATTTCTCTTGTTCTGTACATGAAGTGTGGGTATTTAAGATTGATAAAAATACAATCACCTTTACACTCTTTTCATACTGTGAATGAGGTCCCTGTTTCTGAATTTTTCCCCGACCACCCATGAATGGATATTATCCATTCTCAACATTAGCTGTGTTGTGTATTCATTATTCTGTCGTCTCTTGAAGAAGCAACAAAGAGAACCCTTTCTCATATAGCATAGCATTATTTCTCAGAGCATAAGGAAACCGCATTTGCTGTGTGATTTATGGTCGAACTTAAGCCTTATTACGTTACATCTGAAACATTCAAGAATCATACATGGGGTCTTTGAAGTAATGTGAAGATGGTAAAACAACCACGACGACAATAGTGAATACCAGGCCCAGTGTTACATTGAAATGCTTGCTGTTATTGAAGAAACCAGGATCAAGTCAAAGTGAAGACCAGGTCTCTATACTTTTATTTACATGTTTATTATGTTACATAATTGTAGTCACTTATTGACTCAGTCAAACAATATATACGTGCAACAAAACAGTACAGATCTATCACTATGTAGCAGAATGATTTTGCTTTGTTTATTTGAAAACAGAATTGAACTTTAGTTAAGAATAAGAATTTTATACTTATTTTTCTTGTAACACTATTGTGAAACACCTCAATGCATCAGAAATTATTTGGACAGGGAAAGCAGGCAGGTGAAAATTACTTTGTACAAAAAGGATTTTTTAAGATCTGGTTTGCCCTGCCACTCAAAGTGTATGGCAAGGTGCCCAATTTGAACTTGATTTTGGATGATTTGGCTTTGCCCTTACTCAACAAAATTGTTTGTTGTTTTGCTTTGTCTTGTTTTGTCTTTTTTTTTTTTTGTATACGTGTTTAATTTTATTTCAGTCTGCCTTTGTTTTACTTTTTTTCTTTGCTTTTTTCAAGATAATTTAGGATATCCCAACTATTCCTTAGCGTTAGAGGAGCAGCAGTGCATACTATCTTTGAAAAGTTAGGTACACATGCAGCACTGGGATGAACAATGTCTTGAAAGGACTTTACTATGTAGAAACTTCTAAGATCATGGCTCCATTTTCTTTTAAAAATGTAAAAGTCAAAACTTGAGGAGTAAATGGATGACTCGAATAAAGATATAATATAACATATTCTAATCCAATGCAGGCTAGACTATAGACCTGTCTTTGTTAGTTTTCTACCTTCGCATGGCAATTTGATGGTTGAGAAATATCTAAGTACAACTGAGTCCTGATCATGACACACAACAGCCGCAGGCTGGTTTAAATTGTTACATGAAAAACTTTTCATCTTGGCCATTCAAAAGTATTAGTTTAGGGATAAGGCATTGATAGCTGTCACGACCAGTGTGAAGTGTTATATCAGTTCATTTGGTTTAAAAATGAAAATGATAAATATTTGATACGAAAATAGAACATGCAGACATTTATAAACATTTGGTGGCATCATTGCTAGCTATAGGCTGGAGATATTTCTAGAAGATACACCATCTTTCTTAGCTCTATAAAAGTGAATTGAAAATGTCCTTGTTTTAGCTTTGATCCATGTAGGGAAAGAAACAACTGAAGTTTGTTCACTTCACCTTTCTTAAAAAAAAACTGAATTTACCAGCTCTTAAAAGTCAAAAGGCATGGAAAATAATTAGACATATCAGCATGTAAAATTTCATAGATGTAGGCTACATTTCCTAATAAAGTCTATGTAAGATAAGACACAAAATTTGGCACTTATTTTTTTTTATTGTGTAGGTAGGCCTATTTATTTGACTTAACTTTTAACGATTTGATTTTGTTGTTCATCATTCACATCTTTATCTGGAGACACAAACATAATGGACAAGATATTTTTGTTGTTGACTTGGCAGAGGTCTGTTGAGTGGAAAGTATCAGCGAGGTATAAAGCCAACGGAAGGCCGTATGGGCTGGGTAGCTGACAATGAAGCAAAACAAATGCAGTCAGCTCCCTTGTGGGCCAATTTTGATGACAAAACCTGGGATATGATTGAAGCAGCAGAAGCCATTGCCAAGAAACACAGTAAGTACAAATTATTTATTTGCTTGTTCTTGACACACATAGTCTTTCAGAACTTAATTTTTAATATTCTGTTTTGTAAGAGATTATTTACTGCTTTTATTATAATCAGGACTCTTCTGGCTGAAAATTCCTGATTTTACAAGTGAACAATTAAAATATGAGCACTTTATTTGTCCATGAGATAATAAATTGTGTTTAGTTCACAATGCCAATGTGCACAAAAGAAAAAGAAAAACAAAGACTATAAAGAATTAAATGTGTGCATACATTTACGTTTCTATATATGAACGAACAAGACACAAACAAATTCATTCATTTATATACTATGTACATATAAACATGCAAATAACTTCATTCTTTTAAAAACATTTTCCATAAATGAGAAAAATGTGCATAAGTATGTCATGTTTTTGTGAAAGGAACCATTTCTCAAGATGGTTGACACAAATTGGGCAATTGATCTATTTTTATTAGACACATCATTGATGATGAATTAATTTCTTAGCTCTGTGCTATGAAATTTGTGTTGCTAAACACTCAGTCATGTAGGAAACCTTTGAATGAAAAGGAAAACCATATCTTCTCAGATTCTATCTCATCTTTTACACCGTTTTCCACTGCCTAACATTGGGACGGATATTTGTTATCAGCTGTATGTCTCCAGCTTATATTAGGTAGTACAATGACTTGCTAAAGACTATGTGCTTTCTTGTGTTGTCCATCTAGACCGAAGTCTACCCCAGGTGGCTCTTCGCTGGCTGTTACAGAAAGATGTGGTGTCATCGGTCATTATTGGGGCCAGAACTTTGGCTCAGCTGGATGACAATATGAGAGCTGCCAATGGCTGGAAACTTTCACAAGAAGAGGTACAGCAAATTTTGTGGCTGTATTTTTGGCATAAAACATAAGAATGAAATTTTGATGGTATGTAATAACCCTTAGGATAAATAATACTTCATTATAAATTTATTGCAAAACTTTATGAAATGAGTACAAAAGGCTGGATTACATTAGATGTTTATGTCACAAAAAAGTAAAAATTTTTGTTGCTATTGCAGTGTTCTCTACGAGAGATTACTGCTTGAAATCCCATCCACTTAAGGGAGGTATAGGACCTGAAAATTAAGTTTTGGGGTCAAAATATCAAAGCTGGGTTTTTGCTATTTTTAGACACTTTAACTTCTTCTGATATGAGAAAATAACAACTGGGTCTAGAAGCATCAGCTTTATGCTCCAAAATGGCACCAACATGGCACCATTAGGAAACTGTGTAAAAAGATTATAACTGAAAATTAAATTGTGATTTTCTCAAAGGGTGCTTTTTTTTTTCTTTCACCTTTTTTCTTAACTCATTCCACTCGCAAGGATTTTCCCCACTCAGTTGCAAGATAAAATTTGATCACAACAAAAAAAATCATATGGCTTCACAAAAATATTCATAACTCTATAACTATGGCACCTACAACAGTCATTCTGGTACTGTTAGAAAGGAAATTGAATGAAAAAAAGCATTATGTAATGCTGATGTGCTAATAACATTTTTTTTTTGGTATGAATTGCTTGTGAAATAATTATTTTTGTGTGTGTGCGTACCAAAAAAAATATCTTACCTTCAAACTGTAAGTGCTAGGTGAATGCAAATGGACAAGAAACTGTCAAAATGGTAAAGTCTATCCATTTCTGATTCAAGTGAGTCTTTGTTTACCACAAAATATTGATGCTTACAGGTTTTATGAGTATTTTTGTCAAGTAATCTGACTGCAAAAAAATCAGGTGAAATTCCTAAAAAAATGAAGGAAGTACATAATTTAGATCTACACTTACCATAATATCACTGTACATATATACGGTAGCATTTATTGAGCTATATTTACTTGTGATAAGCCTAAAAACAATGTTCTGGATGCTCTATCATCATCACTTGATGAGTTAGAATCAGATTCTGAATCTGCTTCATTGTTGCTATTGCTATCAGAGATTAGATCTATGTCTGCATCATCTAGATCTAGATCTAGACTAGATCTAGATCTACTTCTTGACCATTGTCTAGAAAATTGACCATTTCGTCACTTCTAAATCATTTTGGAGGCCTAGCAACACTTCTTTCTCTGCTAGCACTAGCCATAGCAAACAAGCAAAGAGATGTAAACACAGAACACCAACAACTAGATATCTAAATTTCACAGCTGATGAGGAAGACCGACAATTTCTTCATCTATCAAAGTAAATCCAGTCAAATTTTGGTGAAAACTGCGTTAACTTCCATCTACAATCATAAAAGCATGGTTTGGAACTGATTTGGTCAGGAAAACCTGGATTGGGATGGAGTTTTATGACTAAATATTGAGGAAGGGAGAGTCTGTCGTTGTACTGAGCAAAGAAGCGTCCATCGAAGTGAGCGGAATGAGTTAAGGCTTTTTTATTTCTGAGCCAACTGATATATATATATATTCCTCATAGCATGTGTTTCATAATATGCATAGTTTTTCTGAGTTTTATTTACATATTTGAAGAAAAATTGGATATTCGTTAGAAAATTGAGAAATATACACATCCGTCAACACACATATTTAACTTATGACAGAAAAAACAAATGCATATTATCTTATATATTGAACTACTTCATTTATGAGCAAAATTTCAAATGATTACATTGAATCCTTCAAGAGCCTTAGTCTTTTGAAAATAGCGAATTTTCAAGACATCCAATATGGCAATGTTATCATGTCAATGGGACACAAAAGAAAACAAATCTCCACACTTTTTCCTCTAGTTTGAGCATGTTGAACTGAATTTAAAGCTTAGAAAATGCCTACTTCAAGCATTTAAAAAAAAAAATCACTCTCAGGACCTGTACCTCCTCATAAGAACTCATATCTCCTGGGAAAGGGATTATTTCACTATAATATACCTGCCTAAGAATTCACTCCTAGGTTGAACAAGATGCAGCTAAGAACTCAGTGTTGGATCAAGACACATGAGCATACAGGATATAATTTCCCAACAGATTGTGCTTTTGAGAGAACGGTACAGTGCTAAGCATGGTTGTGAAGGTTATCTCGAGAAATTACGGAGGAATGGAAAAAAGAGAAATATGTTAATGGGGGAGAAGAGATAGAACAAGTAATATTTTTATTATGTGGTCAGGCAACATATGGACTAGCCTACAGTCATTTTTTGCTAGCCAACATGTAGAACAGCATCAGTGATTGGTTGTTTATAAGGAGGAATATTCTAGCTTGCTGATAGATTAGTTTTAGTGGTTAAACTTTGTTCAGTCTTGCCTATTTTAAACATAGGCTATTTCATGCTTGAGTCATTTTGTGATTGTCCATCAGGAAACAAACCTTTCTGTTTTTGTTCAGCAATTTTGTTCCTGTCACAAAGAATTTCATTCTATGTTTGAAAAAGAAGTTAGGCATTATTGATGAAAGTATAAACCGAGACAGGTCAAGGGCTGTAAATTACAAAATGCTGATCTACACACTGACACATATGCACAATGAAGGTAACTGTTACCATTCACATAGAGAAATCTTTAGCTAGTGATAAGCTAATGTTCAATGTCAAAGCAATCAAGGCTGTAGTCAGATGAGTTGCATAACTTTTCATTTCATATATCTAAGAACTCACTTTTTTTGTTTCTCATTGAACACTTTCTAGGCAGAGACTAAGTCTGTGCATAACCAAAGATTTTCACAACTGACAGTTTATTGACTATTCAACTCCATGAATTCCATAGCTGGTCATTTAATCGGTCACTGTCCACACTTTGTTTGAATTTCACATTTGATTTTTGACGCAGGATGCAGTTTAAGACAAACATACTCAGTTGGTTACAGATCTGACTTCACAAGTCAAATTCTAGTGCAGCTTGATACCAATTATTATTTTGTGTAACTTGCATCAATAAAACTTTAATTTAATTACAAAAATGGCACTCACTTCACATGTCAACATTTTAAAAATATATCTTGTTTCAAACTTTGACACCAGGTGGATTGCAGAAAAAAAAAAAGTGAGTATTCAGTGCTTTGCAGCGCAAAAATGTGCCTGGCGCGGTGAAGACTGTTCACACCAAAAATATTGGTTGGACCTTTGACAATGGCCATTTACTGGAATGTGTTCACACTGGAAAATGTTAGTCGTCCGATTTTGAGTTTACTGTTCCTGATTTAAATGATGATAATGATAACAATGACTATGAATGATGGTGATGATGATCTATTGGTAGCAAGATGCATAATGTTCTTCCTTGTGGTGGTAATGGCAGTGACAGTGGCAGAAGAGAAAGAAAAAGAAGAAAAAGTTGCATATCCATTTTGTGGGCATTCAACCTCTGGCCAGGGATCTAGTTCAGCTGGTGAGCTGTGTGAGGTGAATAGGCATTTACGAGACCTAGACTACATGACAAATGTCGGTGACAGTTTCTGGTAGCAATATAACTGAAAGAAAGATGTAGCATGACTATAGATCTAGATATGTATTTTGCCAGTAATTATCATTTTACACTTCTGATGTGAACTACCTTAAGTTATTGTGTGACATTGAGTAGAACTGCATGGAACAAACAGCATATTAAACTATGAATGTTTATTTCATGGTCAATCATAACTAATGTAACCAAAACTTTGGCAATCATAACTGATTGATCATGTTCCCACCAATCACTTATGAGACCAATTACCATGACCGATTATGCGCAGGCCTAGTGTAGATCACTATAAATGAATTTTGAATAAAATTATGTATTGCATCATGAAGTGTTGAAGGATTTAATTACCCAAATATTGAAATACTGATATAAACCCTGACGTCCTCAGTACAATAGCTATCAATGGGTGCAGATTTTCTTTTTCTTTCTTCTCTCAGTCTTGTCATTTACATTGGGATTCAGAGTTCAAAGGTTTAGAGCTTGAAGTGGAATATAAAAGATGAGTAACACAGATGAGCATCATTATTATTATCAACTGTCATAGCAATATTTTAAATAATGCATGAAACATGAGACTTTGTTCATTGGATCTATCTTTCCTTTGAAATCTTGAACTTCTCTCACGTGATTTGACAAAATGCCTTTTTCGATTTTGGCTCCAAAATTTTTTATTGTATTATTGGATGCTCATCAACATTCCACATCTTATGAACTTATCAGGTTTTGAGAGAGCACAACCAGATTTGAATTATTTAAAGAAAACAATTTTTCAAAGTGCCTTTTACTCTGCTGAAACGTGACATTTACTTTGACAAGACACCTTTTTTTTAGAAATAAAGGTGTTCAACTGTGGCCACATGAGATGACAAAGCCCCTTTAACTTGATAAAATGCCTATTTTCCAGAATATAGGTGTTCGCCTGAGGCTGAGTGAGATGACAAAATGCCTTTAATGACAAAATGCCTTTTTTTACGTAAAAAAAATGACGTCTTACTTTATGATTTGTAGTGTGACAGAACGCCTTTTAACTGATAAGCTTTCCTGGTAGTCATTTAATCTAATCTTCTTTTCATTGTCTTTTACTTGAGGCTTACTGAATTCAATAAAAGTATTTTGTGATAATTGTTTTCCCACACAGATCTTTATTGAAGTCCATACTACTCATCCTTATCGCATTAATTGTCAATAATTGTTATTACCTAATCTTTCAGCTAAAGTATAGCAAATTTGAATAGAATGTTTAAGTGTAGCAATCATTAAAATTTGGAACCATAACTCTCAGACTGAGAACTATCTCCTTGATCTCATTTACATAGCACTGAGAACTTTCTCTGCTACCTCACGTGCAGACGTTCATCTGGATTTGCTCACACAAGACAGCATGGCACACTTACCAGGCAAAATTTAACGATATTTTCCTTCCCCCAAGCCAAGCATTGACCATCATGGAAATTCTGTGATTTACGATGCTTTTGGCGTTCCAACAAAGATCAGACTCTTTCAACAAAAAGGAGATGTAGCAGTCCCAACTGTCACTCATTTTGCACTGAGATTTATAAAAATTTGAAAAATAGGCAATCAAAAATTGCGGAAAAAAACATAAAATGTACCAATATAAAATCTGGATCTGGTAAATTCTTGTATTTGTGTGTAAAGGGATAGAAGGATAAACAGCATGCAACATAGTTTCAGATTTGCTTGCAAGTGTTCACCATTCCAAACTTGAAATAATCAGACACAATAAATTGTCTTTCCATATTATTATTTGTCTGCAAGTTTATCGTATCTAAACACGTGCCCAACCACCTCTGCCTCCAATCTCACTGTTTCTTATCACTCCATTGCAGTGCCAGCTTCCATGCCAGCTAAGAAGGAAAAAGAGCCCTGAGCTCAGAGAATGAAACACCCAATAAAAAACATGTACTAGAAATTTGCAACTGTCCTACATTGTATGGGAAAGATGAGACAGGGATGACATCGTGATATTTTTTTAAGGGGGGGGAGGGGGGGGTCCTGAAGGTGATTTTTTTATTATTAAAGATAGGGTATTTTAAACTTGTCTATCGCATTCGACATGTTCAAATTAGAGGAAAACAGTAAAAAAAAATTGACTTTTTCAAATAGTTGCCATGGCAACGCCGCCATCTTGAATTTTGGTATCTCTAAAATGACAAACTTCAAAATCTATCTAGTCCGTGAAATTTTCACAAAACTGGATAAAACTTTGTGAACGTCTTTTTTGACATAATATCTAAAAAG
>JBCEWB010080945.1:0-12852 GCA_039654565.1 Peronia peronii | reverse complement strand
TAGATAGATAGATAGATAGATAGATAGATAGATAGATAGATAGATAGATAGATAGATAGATAGATAGATGGATTGTTTCATTGATTGATTGATTGATTGATTGTTTGATTGATTGGTAGACTGACACTCAGGCGGACGGACAGAAGAATAGACGGGTAGATAGATAGCAAATTAAAGTACTGAGAAAATAAAAAAAGAAAGTGTGTTGAATAAGACTAAAAGTATAATGGGATCAGGAAATACTGAATAATAATAATCATAATAAATCCTTTACAATATCACTATGAATACAATTTATATACTTACAAGTCCCTGATAGTGACACGAAACGGGGGCCTTCTGCATCTGGCAGACGCAAGAGTCATTAATTGTCTTCTTCAATCTAAACTGAAAGTCAGATTGAAGTACTACTTTGATGTTCCCAATGGATTAGTCTGATCAGGGAAGGAAAACAAAATAACAACTAATGAGTATATTATTTAACGCGAAATAGTACTAGTAGTAGTAGAGAAGGTACTCGCAGAGAAAGACTTAAGAGGACCTCCATAAGACAATCCTCATTTCACTGGCTGAAATCGGATACACCTTCTAAAAGTTACAAGTCTGAAAGATTAGAAGTTGTGAACTATGACTGCAGTAGGTGTGGGGACTCGAGGAATAAGGGGATGGACGGGAGTGAGGGGGAGGTTGGACCGGATGGGAATGGGGAAGATATTAAATCTGTGAGTAGTTTGCTAACTATGCCGATGAAATTCCCAGTTTGTGCACCTCCGTCGAAGAGGAAGTTGCAATGTTCAAGGTTAAAGCTGAAATGCGACTGATTCTGAAGACCATCACAGCTATGACTAACACTTTGAATGAGTAGAAGTTGTTTCATAGAAAGGGGATGGGAGAAGGAAGAAGCGACTTGGATATAGAATAATATAATGGGGAGCAACTTTGCAAAAAGATAGCTCTGTTCACTATAAATCCGTTGGTACATGGCTATCCTCTACTTAAATGCCGTTTTACTTAAAATACAATGTTACATATACATACATATACATACGTTTGCTAGAAAAGTCATATGTAAGTGAAGACATCTCTCCGAAAGAAAGGCAATTTTTAATCACATCTGAACTGGAAAACTGTATTTGACTTTCTGATGTTCTTTTCTTTTTCCCTTAAAAAAAAAAGGTGATTTTTGATTTATATTATATATATTATATTTTGATATATCAGGGTCGCCCTTTTCTAGACTTTCGTGGTTTTACATAAATTGAAACGCTCTGCTGGAAGTTACAAATTATCAGAGATATATGTCTACATGAAAGGAAATTGTGTGTCCTCTTTCATATATCAACAATCTAAGTCCACACATGTGACTTGTTAGCTTTAAACGGCATTTAAATTTAGGTTTTCAAAGACCTGGATCTAGCATTTGGTTCCCTTCAAAAATGAAAGGCCATTTCGGCAAAGGAATCTAGTCTCTAAATTCCTACTTCCTGACTGGAGATGAGGAAAACTTGCATTGACAGTCGTTTTGAAGTTGTATTAACGAGATAAGCTAAACTTTATCCAATGTTACATTTTAAGAAAAAGGGGACCGGTACTTGAGAGTATGAATTAACAACTAAGCGAATTCACCAAGTGAAGTTTTTATATCTGCAGAAACATAACTAAATGTCGAGATCTTAAGATTCATATTTTCTTGGAGATAGAAGTAAAAATTAGTGGTTTTGTAACTAACATTATCCTGTCCAGTGAAAATTATCTTGATAAGTTCAGATGTCAATGATGTAAGGGAACAATGTTAACAAGACGTTTGGCGGAACTGAGTAGAGCCAAGCAGGACCTCTCATAAATGTGGGAAAACTAGTTAGCAAAGAATGTCTTTGCCTTGTCATTTAGTGTTAGTTAAGAACGTGCGTCGTTAGGAGCTACAAAGGCTGAATGAATTGTCATGGTTACACAGCAGTACAGCGTGAAGCAGCAGTCTTGTCTAGATATGAGAGGTATGATGAAATATCGCAGACATTCTGTCGTATTCTTGCAATAGAAATGTTATGATTAAATTTCAAGATGTACCTTTTTAAACAGTTTGTATATCATCATTCGTCTTTGTTTGCTATTGTATTGAGTGACACTATATTATAAAGAAAAAAAAAAGTAACGTATGGGAGACTAGATGCTTTATCTTGTTCTCATACCATCTACTTTTCTGAAGTGCTTAGATACTGTTGGTTGAGTATTGTTAAGTTTAAGTCTGGCAGTGACCTAGTATTAAAATGAGAGTGAGCAGTTTTTGTTTGTATAAAGCTACACAATGTGAACACGCACACATGATTGTTTCCTCAGTTTTCTCTGCCTTTCCCACCATCTATACGTTCGTCTAATCCATCATCGCCATCTCTGACTTTTCACTGTGTTAGAAATATTCATCTATCTATACTATCAGATGGCATGCCTCTCCTTGTCGTCCATCTTGCAAACATATTGGTCATCCGAGCCTGAACTTTCGAGAGCTACTTGTCTTTGGTAATAATAATTTGTCAACTGCTCGAGTACTTTTATATTTACCCTTATGTGCTTTTATTCCCTTCAAGATACAAACTTTTAGCAAATGTCTTTGATATTGTTTTAGTGACAGAGGGAAAAAGCCAAGACAATAGCCGAACAAAGGCATCTTGGGTACCAACGTTGTCGACAAGCCACTTTCTCTCTCTTTTAGGTCAATTTAGGTCATTTTAAATTTCAAAGAGGCCAAGCCAAGTCAATTTCAATGTTTCGTCAAGTTGGATAATAGTCAACATTAACAGTCTGGCACACTCAAAGACTAAGTGTTTCCTATGAGGTCGACAGAACCAGTTCAGCTCTAGAGCTATTATCGTTAGTCTGGTACTAACCACAGTTACATCTTTCAGTCATCAGCTCAGTAGTAACAGAGGGTGCGCCGAAAGTCCTCGAAAGTACATTAAACTATGTACTTTTCTGGCAGTGTTCATTGCTTCAAATTTGTTTTGGTTGCCTTCTGAAGGAACATTCCTTATATATACACACTTTGTGTTTCATCATGACTCAGTAAGGAAGCCCAACAGACAAGCTGTGCTAGCGCTACGATTCCAGCCTTACCAATACCAACTGGGGATAACAGCCCCGATGGAATTCTGAAATTCAGTCTTTCTCCGACATCTCTGAGCTCGACCCATCACACCGGCACGGCTTTCCTGTCTGTACTCACATTTCCCTCATCCCCACCCCGCCCCTGTCTTTTTCCACTTACTCCGCCCTCCACCCTCCACTGACTACTCAAACCCCATCTTCAGGCTAAATACTTAACCTTGCATCATTTTTCCCCTTTCTCTTTGCAAGAGATGTGATGTTGGAAAGAAAAAAAAAAAAAAAAGAGAATGCCTGGGTTTTCAAGGCAGGTTAAAGCAAAACAAAACAAAACAAAAAATGAAATGAAGTTTACGGTTGTTACGGGCCCAACAGTTTTGTTTTGCTTTGTGTATTTCTTTTAAAACTAACGAGTTTGTCGTATGCGAGGATGCGATGCGTGAGCCAGCTAGGCACGTGACAAGATCAGATTGCTCTGCTCAGACCACAAAATGGCGCACTTCTATACTAGATCTAGTTGTGATATCGCGAGATACCTCGAGTTTGGTTACGCTTGTAACGCATCAGATTTCTATGTCAAGCGTCACATAAATCTTGCATCTTTTGAGCCTGTGGGATACAAAGAGAAACTCATACTGCAGGTACTGATTTTCTACATCTCCACAGATGTGGAATAAATTCCTATATCGTCAGGACTCTGGTGCACTGTTTCCCTATCTTTCTACTCCTCACCTCACTCCTTTTCTTCTCAGTCCATCACTATAGGAATCTCACATTTATAAGCTGAAACTTATCTGTTACAATGAAAATAAAGTGTCATGCCAAAGAGTTATTTTTGACGGTCAGCCAAATTGATTTCCTTTGCCGGCTACTAGAGGTATAATATAAAGATTGTAAAAAAGGAAGAAGTCGTATTTTCTCTCTCTCTCTCTCTCTCTCTCTCTTTTAAACACAAGTAACAGAAAAACTCATCATGTGATAAAAACCGTTTTCTCATGGTGATAATTTTTACCTCTTGCACTTGGCAAAACAAAGTTATTTAACTGACTGAAAAAAACAACAACGGCTTTTTGAAGTTTTGCCTCCGTTTCATTCCTTGAAATTCAGGTTGCAAGTTATAAGTTGTTTCATTAACAAGTGGAATGTTGCGACATCAAAAATTAAATTCAGAATTTAGAAATCACACTTTAGAAATTAGAGTTAACATTGAAGCCTTTTTCACTAATATACCAAGCCTTTTTTCTTATCTCATTTTGTCTGAAATTTTAATTTCGAAGTTAATGGCACGATTGAAATCATGTAGACGCAATGCTGTCGGGTTCAGACAAGTATCCTTTAGATTTAGAGCAGAACTCTGTCTTCAGTCCAGAAAGTAATGAAAAAATCATTCAAGGACATGGGCTCGTAGATACACGCTAGTATAAATATTTTAGTGGGCCAAATACGGTAATTTTTCAGTTGATATGTATAATTGACGTTTGTCAGACCCTTATATTATGTCAAATATTGTCGAGTGAATTGACGACTATTGTTTCACATGATCTCAGCCCCATCCTAGTAACCCACCTGGGCTCTCTACGACATTGACGAGATGCACGGAACTCGCTGAATGTGCTTACATAGCTGAAAGACATCGGGAAGGCCAAAAGTTCTCAAAATATCATTGTCAATGATTCTCTTTTAATCTCAGCCTTTGGGGAATGGGATATTCCCTCGAAAGTAAAAACTCTTATTTTCCTTGAAGTGAGGAATGATTTTGGGAACAATGGTTGCAAAATTGAACGAACTGATCTTGATAAGGTTAGAATGAGGCTGATTTCGGATAAATGTGTCGTTTCCTTTCATTCTTTTGAGTCATTTTTATTTCGGACCTAAAGACCAAGTCAGTGAAGATGAAATCTTAAATGGCCATTTAACTATTTTTTCACCAGGTTTTCATAACTCATGGCTACATTTTTTAATGAGTTTGATGAAAGACCTTTGTCTTGAAAGATGAAATTGGGTATATATATGGATGAGTGACTTTAATGTAATGGATTTTAAAAAAGTGCCATTGGGAGTAAGAGGAGTGGAAGAGACCGAGGCAAAATAATTTTAGCATAAACATAATACTCGTTACTGCCTTGGAATACTTGCATAGGTCACACTTATGCCAAAATGCAACTGGCATCTCGCGACATTCTCCAGCTTGGGAGCTATCAGATTGATGATGTCATTATAACAGAAATGCACTTTATGGCATAATGGCATAACTCATCAAATGGCTGTTTTTGTTTTTTTCCCATCGTTTTCTGTCAATACCTCAATACCTTGAACTTGATCTGTGTGACAAATGTTACCTTTAGTACTTGAATGGAGATGTAAGCCAGCTAGGGAATGAACACTTGAATAGCAGACCTGGGAACCATCGCGCTTGACATGACCGAACACAAAACGGAAGGATGGTAGGCGGGAGACGGGAAGGAAGAAGGGAGTGTGCCAGAGTGCGAAGGTAAAACTGTACCGTGCCATCTCCGCCCAGGAGGAGGTCTAGAAAGGTAGACACCATATTCTCGACGAACAGGAAAAAAAGGGAGGAAAGAGTGAAAGAAAAAAATCTTAAATAAATGAACCTGCATGCTGCACCATCTCCCCCTGAATGTCGAATGTCAAATGTCACACTAGTGTGAGATAAAGAAAAGAACATCACAGATCTCTAAGTTTCTGTTTTTTGACTTCAGGGGCTACCAGGGGAACTTGTGTTTTGATCAGAGTAATCGCTTACATAAGCACTAGTAACAACAGAAATATTTACTTCATGTTAGTGAGAGCTGTAACAGGTTTAAATGTACTATTCAGTTATACCACTCTCTATTCACAGTGAATTTTGATACCAACTTTTTCAAATGGTAGTCTCAGGAACAGTAAATTCTGCCATTTCACATTACAGATAATATTCAGTGCATGTAATGCTTCAGATGCCACTTTTTGTTCAGTACTTTATTTTGCAATCTTAAATGAGCCGAAGACTTTGAAGCAACTTATTCTTGAAGTTTCATGTGTCCTCTTATAATTAATGTCCTTTATCTTTTATTCCATAATGAAATGCCTGGTTATATCTGATTTAGGAAGATCAGTTATGCAAACCATTTTTCAATATACAATAGCATTAGATGCTACGAACTGAGATAGATGTAATCTCTCCATGAGATGTGAAAAACTGTGGATATGAATATTCAAGATAAAGAGGCAAATGTTTTGACTACACTTTTTTTTTAAAGGAACTTCTCTTTGCTGAATAGACTTTAACCCTGTCCTGGCCACATTTTTCACCCATTTCACCATTATTGCCGGCCATGCTTTTCCAATGTCGTCACTTCCTGCCATAGGCTGGTACACGAAATAATGTATAAACCAGATCAAAGACAGCACGGATTCTGTTGCAGATGTCATCATTTTTTTAATTTACGAAGCCAGTGTGCACTCAGTGACGTGTCATTGCATTCCTAGTCATTCTTAACACGCCAGTATAGTTCTTTTTCTGAACAAATTTGCCGTGTATGTTTTTAGCACGCTAGATTTTACCCTTCACAGCTGGTCTCGGATGGTCTAGAATCTATCAGCTCTTATGACATTGGAATGTTAGCTCTTTTGTTGTTTTTCCCTTTCAACCGTCATATTGTGACCTTGGTGTTCTCGCACGCTGTCTGGCAGTCAAACCTACTGACCTGAAATGTTGTTTTCGTTTTCCTTTTTTCCCCTGGTGTTTCGATGCTCCGCTTTTTTAAAACCATAATTATTCTCTTCTTCCTATTCTCTTTTATTTCTGTTTTGTCCGTTATCCCCTTCCATTCTCATAGGTGATGTCTCGTTGTCACGATCAGCCTTATTTGACAATATTATAGAAGCCTGCTTATGTCTGGCTGAGCTGACGAAAGCAACACGCAAGTGTAGTACATTTCTTTTTACCCAGAAAATCAATTTGATGAGTTATTTTAGTTGATAATTAAATTGAATAAAAATATACTTAGTATTAGAGCCATGTCAGAATAAGATATGTATTTCAGCGGATAAAGTTATTATCAGTATTTCCATCTTCGATTTTTTGTTTAATGTTTCAGATCCATGTGATAGGCTGCGCATGTCACCTGACCTATTTTTTTTTCCATCGTGGAAGAACAGAGTACATTCCGGCGACAAAGTGTTGGTGACAGAATTCTTCAAGACTCAGCAAAATTTCTGCAACATTCATTTATAAAAATTATAACACTCTTCGTGTCAGCCTTACAGTTCTTCAAGTCGTTTTATCAAGCTAAAATAACAGAACAACTTTTCTTATATCGTACCAACGCTACAATCTGTCCTTCAAGCAGTGGTGCCTTGATGGAGTACATATAAAATTTCATACACATTTGATTGCGGAGAGAGTAGCATAAAATAGCGTAGAATCACACTAAACCTAAATCTATAAGGAAACATGCAGGAGACAGGAACATGGGGACGTGGAAATGGGAGAAGGAATGGAGGAGAATTAATCTTCTAAGCCCCAGAGCAACCTCCAAAACAAAATGATAGTTTGTCTGAAGACCGAGTTAAAATTTTGTTTCCCTATTAAGTGATCATTAAATTTGTGCTAACTGTATACGCTGTAGACCTGCATATAAATCCTATGCTCTATAACGTTTCTTACGTAAAAGATACAGAATGTGCTTCGTTTCTCGTTCTAGTCTTTTGGAGCCATTCCTAACCGGCTACCAAATATGTTACTTTGGCTGGTGCAGGCTAAAGAAGGAGCCTTGGCATCCCCAGATCAGGCCTGCTGCTGTAGGTAGTGGATGGATGAGTGGATCTTCTGGTGGAAGCAGGATTGTGCTGCGGGGGATGCTTTTTTCTTAAACAGAGAAATTTTATCTCTATGAATGTGACATGTGATGAGACGAGAGTGCATGCATTACTCTCCTTGTAAACCCTGAGTCTCTCAAATTTCAAATACTGCTGTTCGAATATTGCAATGGGAAATGTAATGTTTACCTATCTCACAACCATGGCAAAAGGTCATTACACATTTGATTATTTGGTTCTACCTATGGGATTTCATTTTAAAAAGTATGCCGACTCTACGCATTGTGTGTTTGATATTTGTGAATAATTAACATTCATTTATTAACTTATTTATTTCACTTTTGCCCTATAAAAAATATCTGGAATAAAACTAGCGCTTAGAAATGATCAAACTTTTCACACCAGACCTCATTTAGCGATTTCCTTTGTGAAACAGGTTTATCAATGCTTTTTGCTACTCTCTTTTGCACCACAAGAAACATTTAGACAAGGCAAATAGTCTGAGTTGTCTTATATCTCCATTCCAATATAATAAGAAGATCTCAATTATTATATTTCCCAAAAACAAAATGATATGTTACAGTAACCACGGGAACCCAAAAACTGGCTTGTATATTCCCTGCCAGGAACCAGGGCAGTGGGTTACCTTATACTTGAAGTAACATTTTGGTCCGTGTAGGAGATGTCATATAATGAGAGATGGATGAGCTAAGGGAAATTGTTGATAAGCAATGTGGAGCTTTTCACGTTAACATTTCACTTTCTTTTTCTTGCACCAGACGGCTTGATGAGGCAGCCTGACACTGAAAGATTGCGAGGATGTAAACTGCCCTCTCAAATGTCCTAACTTAAATCTTGCGGAAAAGGACAAAACAAAAGAAAACAAAATGCAAAGCGAAAAAGAGAAAGAGAGAGAGAGAGAGAGAGAGAGAGAGAGAGAGAGAGAGAGATAGTAAGGCAACGGGAGAGAGAAGAGAAAGAGAGAGAGAGCACGAAGAAAGACATAATCACGTGTTAGTATTGACTGCGCTGACCAGAGAGTAATGCGACAAAGAAATATCCAGCCACGTCGACATTGAGCCTAGTGATATATAACATTGTATATGAGCGGTCAAGGCCTTTGGTTTTTGTCATACAAAGCAATAACGTTTTGTTAGAAACGCCAAATACGACATTCTCCTATCTCGAGCACAATAATTATGTACGCGTGTGCAATGTCAGGCATTTTTGGAGGATACCAGTTCATTTAGAGGCATCATCACTGTCGTGCGTTTGTTTCTTGATCTTTTTTACTTATTTTGTTCCCCCCATGACGACCTCGAACAAAAAACATATAAAAAGTCTAAGAAATGTTATTTAATAGAGGCACAAAATTTCAGAAAAGATTAGGAAAAAAAAGGGGGGGGGGGGGGAGGGGGGAGAGGTATGGAGGGATGATGGAGAAAGGGGAATAGGAGGGCCCGATGTCCCTGCTGCTTCATTCTGAGTTTATTTGCTTCTCATAATTTTTATGGTTGGTAATAGCAACAACCAGCGTAATAAGGGAATTTAGAAATTATAAATGTGTGTATGTTTAGAGGTTGGATGGGGAATCGGGCAAGATAGACGTCGAGCGAGGAAGGAACCGCGCAATGGAAAAGGCGTGGGATGGGGTGGGGTGTATGGCAAAAAGAGGGAATGTCAGGACTGGGCCAGCTGACACACAGACGTCAGTCCAAACTCATTTCTGCCTGCCCCCCTCCCTCCCCCACCCCACCCCACCCCCAGCGCTGCCCGTCGTAGGCATCAAATTTCCCTCATCTCTGAGGTTGAGACAGTTTTTAACGAGGCTGGAGAAGAATCCTTCACAGAAACGGAATGTTGTCTTCAGAATTTGGCCGTCCCAGGGGCGTGGGCATTCCTTCAAATGTTCGGAGTTGGGTCTTCCTTCCCCATGGTGATGTCCAAACACCTCAAAAGGACATTGGCGTGCCTGCTCTGTATACAGAATCAGGGGGGGGGGGGGGGGGGAAAAGGGAGGGAGGGGGGCGCCACAGAGGGACTTTCAGGCATGTTCTCTCCATCCAGCCGTGGCTGTTGCGTCCTCTGTTTCTCCATTCTTGACGTATCACTGCTCTATGTGTTATCTTCCCTGTTCGTCCTTTTCCTACTCTTGCAAGTACTTTCTTCAAAGCTTTCTTGTAGGATCGTCTTAACTAGTGTGACTATACCACGTTCAATAGATGGCTTTTGGTGATATGACATGGATGTAATATGAACGAGAAACAAACGCCGATTTCACTTTTCTTGTACATGCATGTTTAGAGATTTTCCAAATGCCAAAGCAAGAATATTGCTGCCACTAGTACATATCTCAACTACGGTTTAGGGACAGCTGGAGGAGGGGGGGGGGGGGAGAGGGCAATGATAAAGCAAAGCGCCAAGGCCTTCGAGACAGCCAGAAGAGGAGCAGCAGAGGACACTCGCAGGCGAAGGAAGACAACAGCTGCCCAGAGATAGCCTACCCGAATATACTCAAGCCCAATCGACACCCGGATGTGTCACTAGAGGATTTGCTTACACAGCCATCAGAGGACATACAGCCAGAAATTTTCTTCTAACTAATCCTCGGACACAAGGAACCAACCTTCATCATCGACATGAAGATATATAACCAATCTCAATGGTATCATTGAGGCATAGCCACCGTCCCTGCTGTTAGTCTATTATATTTAGTATGGTTAAATATAATTTTAACAAACACTTTAACTGTTCTTCTTCTATTTTATCACTAAGCATAAGCCCAGTCTAAGCAGCCTCTATCATGCATAATGTTATGCATTTTTTCCCTTGCAAACTAAGGGACTAAAGCCAAGAGACTAAACCACAACTTCCCAGAGGATTTTGATGCTAATAACGATCATTCAACCTCAGCGAAATAGCACCCTCCCATTTTCTACGCCGCTGTATAGTGCCATCCATCTAGGGTCTTAAGTCACGTATAAACATATTCTGAGTGTGGCACGTCAGAGAGAGTGAGCGCAGGACAGGGGAAAATGAGGGCAGGGCTACGAAAAAAAAATATATACAAAAAATGTGGGAGTGAGAGAGAGAGAGAGAAAGATAATAAAGGAGAAAAGGTAAAGAAAGAAATGAGAAACGAAAATGACAGAGGAAAAGAAAAGGGCATAGAAGGGTAAGGATAGGGTAAGGAATGTAGTGCAGAGTGCAGATGACTAGGGAGAAAGAGTATTCTATTTGACGTGTCAAGTTACCGTGGCAGCCCCCTAGGATCAGTAGGTGTTGGAGTCGAACCCGTATCGTACTGACTACTGCTGTTTTGATTTGCAGCAGTAAATGAGCATAAATGTTTATCCAACTGAGATGTGGGCTTCATTAACATGTGAGCTAGTGGGACAATTACATGTTTCCTTGATGAGGTGAGAGTCACAACATTTATTCTGACGAGTTTTGTAAATATAAGGAGAGAGAGAGAGAGAGAGAGAAAAGAGGGAGAGAAGAAGAAAGAAAGAGGCAGAGAAGGAGAAATAGATAGCAACAGAAACAGCCGAGACCGTGGTTGCAGCGACTTGGAGGGAGAAAAATGTACTTGGGTTTCTTTTAAATTTGGGTTTCAAATGTCGTGCATCTAAAGAACATGGCTAAGACGTGGTCACCTACTGCTTTATACCCTCACCCTTCATGCTCCACATTTTCTAAGTGAAAGGACAAAGATAAAGATGCCAATTATGTCTCAGGCTTGGCCCAGCGTCGTGCCGTCCCAATACTTCTTTGCCCCTTTACAATGGGCCAAAATTGCTTAGTGAGCCATACTTCTGAAATGGTATCAGAACCCTCCCAGTAATGCTCCGGCAAATTGAAAAATAGTAACATGGTTTGTTCATGGTGAGCCATGATCACAGTTTTATAATAGGTACGTGTTGAATAAGATAAATTTTAGACAAGAAGTAGGCCCCAAACGTTAAGAAACATTGTTCTTCTCATAATTATGCACGGTTTCATTACCATAATAATGTTTTCTTCTGCAAAAAATATCAAGGTGACAGAGCAGGAAAATGCTATACACTGCTTTCATAGATTATTATATGATGCCTTTAAAAAAAGAAGCAATATAGTTCTGTAAACGGTAAGTCGCTACAGTGTTATTCTTCAAAACTGCATTTTGCTGAATGATCCTGCAGTTTTAAATCATAGAAATATGACAATATCTCAGACCTATGTCTGACAAATCAGACGCCCAAAAACAAATTGAGAAACTGAAGATTCTACTGTGGCATGATTGTGAATGATTCTGATCCACAATCCTGTTTTGTAACTCCAACAGAGAACAACTGTGTAATACATTTAGAACGCTTCATAATGATTTTTCCTTTCATATATAGCATAAAAGCAGTGGGTCTGTTACAATGGGAATCATATCATTTAATGAAGTAAGTTTTTGTCGCATCACATAGTCATCTGCACGATTGTGCCAAATATAAACTGCCATATGTAGTTTTCGTCTTGAGAATGAATGCCTACTACACTGTCTGGAAATAAATATCCCTCATCACGAACTCCAATAGAGTTCACCAAATTTTGGGGAAATTCCAGAGACCCGCGAAAGTTTGTCCCACGTCTTGGCGTGACCCTGTTACAGTGGGTAGGAAATTTATGATGAAAATTCTTCTCTATGAATGACAGGCTCATAACCAATTGAACCTAGATACTCTCCAAACAATAATAGTGGTTACTAGTGTTAATAATTACATAGGAAAAAGACTGACGCTCAGACCGGAAATGAGGCAAAATTTTGTAAACAATAGCGCTTGGGCATTGGTTGTGATTCTGTTGATGTGCTTGATTACCGGTAAGTTATTTTATGAAATTATTGTATTCCATCGTGACCATGGACCTCAAGATCAAATCTTGTTTAAGAGCTACAAGATTATT
>JBCEWB010080934.1:0-12852 GCA_039654565.1 Peronia peronii | reverse complement strand
GTAATACAACTCAAACACATTTGTAAGTGTGTACTCATGACTGACAAATGGGAAAAGCCTGAAAACATTACTCAGATGCTTGGTGAACAAGTATGTTTTTAACTGTTATACCTTCAAAAACAATGGTGACATCAGATTCAATGAAAGTGAGATAGAGAAAGAGATTTCTTACTTATAGTTTAGTGACAGTGAGTTGGAAAGAGATTTCTAGTACAGTAAAGGTTTTGGTGTAACAGAGTATCATCACGATAACACCTACATTACACCAAACACTGTAGATGACATTCATACAAATGACATGATAAGTGAATTCTTTCCATGCCAACTTTCTATGTATAGACAATCTGCATTTCTGCAGCTGTGCCAATCATCTGTATATAAACGATCTTCAAATCATAATTTGTGTTGTTTTGACAGCCGCCAGTGCTTGTTTTTAGTTATCACTATGAATAGTAACTTCTTTGTACTTTTTATTTCATGAAAATAGAGAAAATTTGTGGTTTGGTCACTTTACTTTCACACCAATTTCTAACGATTTTTCTATTTGTTACACATCTAAAGTGCTCTGGCACAGCTGTGGAAAATCTCTCGGCATGGGAAGAGCTAATGAAGTATATAAAAAGCAACAAAATATTAACTATCAAGCAATGCAAAAGGCGGCGATTAAGGGCTACAAAAAATATACAAGTCACGAGTAAGCAAGCAATTCACTGGGTGATTTGGCACATGTTCACAATTTTCTTGAATCACGTTTATGTGGATGGCTTTATTCTTCAATATAGGCCTATCTGTATCATGTAAAATTGTTGCTTGTTGCCTGCGCCCTCACGACTTCATTTGTGGACAAATTTAGTTCAAATATGCCACGAGAAATCTTTAAAACTGAAACCTGCAGAACTAACATCTGAGCGTGAATTTTCCTTAAATACTGTGGTTATGGTGTAATTAATTGTTTAAAAGTCCAACAGGGTTTTACTGTATAGAAAAGAAAATGTTAATTAACTGATTTACTTATAAATTGTGTAGTTGCTAATAAATGTGTAGGAGAGAGTTTTCAATTCTTTAACAGGTAAAAAAAATAGTAAAGTTTAACAAAACAAAGCAAAACAAAACAAAAAAACAACAAAAAAAAATATGTAAAATGATAAAGATGGTTTGTCCTTACCTGTAACATGAATGCTGATATGATGATCACCAACCCCCATGGTCCCCCCTCATCTAAGCTGTTGACAGAGGTGACACTTTTCTTCTCTTCCTCCTCCTCCTCCTTTGCTGGTTCCTCCTTTGCTGGTTCCTCCATATTGACTTTCCTTCACACACCCACAGAACTGGCTGTACCAACTAGCAGATCTAAAATCTGAAAGCCAAAGGAACTTTTTAAGATTCCAAACAATATAGCTTGTTACAAGATGTTCTTGTGTTCATTCTCATGCTTGTCTAAGGGCCATGAAACATTTTTGTTATGGGCCATAAAACATTTAGGGCATGGGGATTTGGGTCCCTTTCAGCATTGGTTTGTGAGGCAACAAGGTTTCCCCAGGTACTGGTATATCAAGTTACCTGGGTACCAGCTATGTCTCCTCATCAGCCCCTCCGCCCCCCCCCCCCCAATACTATTTAGCATTCATGTTAAGGTTTGGTCTGATTTGAGTTCAGCTGAGATTAAAATTGTTCATTTTATGGAGGTCGCTATATTTAGATCTCCTTGTTCCAGCACGTTTGAAACACTCTCTTCCTAAAACCGGAGTGTTACCAATGCTATATTGCTATACATGATATATATAATATTAACATGTGGACAATCATAAAAATTTACCATTTTAGTATGAGAACAGTAAATAATTAAAGACTGTCATAAAATCTTCATACCTTCCCTAAAAACATACTATTCTAAATACCTGAAATACACAGACAAATTATAATAAGTATTTTGTGTCTCGATTAAAATATATATAAAAATGAATTATATACATCTATGTTTCAGGCTGCAAATCGTATCTAAATATATCATAATACTATGTGATCTTGGTGGGATTACTTTCATAAGATCCCTGTTAAATGCTGACTCACAAGGCACAAATGGGTAATCTCTTTAATGTCAACAAAAGTAGCCTTTTTCCCATAAATTGTTTCAATTTCAATTCTATCCAAATCATTCATTCAGCATGCAAAGTTGCTATAAAATTTATAAGTATACTGGTGAAAAGACTAAAAAAAAAAACCTAAATGCTTTACAAGGGCTTCTTATAAAATAAATTTCCCTGACATTTCCCAGCATTATAATATGAAGTATTCGCATGAAATTTAAATTCATTGTAAGCACTTTCTGTCTTTAAAGTACCGTATCACTTTTTATCCTTTGACTTTCTTCATTAATTTTCCAGAAAAATAATATCCAACGATTATTTCTATAGATGTTTGTTGTGAATGGGAGCTGCAGTTGTTGAGACCAATGTCTCAGTGAAATTAATGATGCTATAAAGTTATATCAATTTAATTAGTATGCTGATGCAACAAACTGTGCTTTCAACCTTATCTTTTCATCTGATATAGTTCTTGTTCTTTGATATACATTTTTCAAAGCTTTATGAAAACCCTAACATTTCACACAAAAATATGATTCAAGGACTGATCTACGAAAAATATGGCTCAAAGTAGAAAAAGTATTATGGGTAGAAATTTATGAAGCTATGATATTAATTGTCATAATAGAGACAAATGTTTCTCGAAAAATGAAGATGAGGTTCATTTTTTTTAGGTTGGAATATAGCTTTCTATTGACTAACAAAACTGAAATTTGAAAAATTTAACCTTATTTCTTTATTTTTGTTTTTTTTTAATTGTTTAGCCATATACATGTACTTATTTTTCCAGAAGAGGAACAAAGTCATTTCACATGAAAACACTTCACATGGGTCAGCTAAATTCTTTCTTTCTTTCTCATGTACTTTGATGGAATGATGTCAAAAACAAAATGGAATCAGCTAGAAATATTGGAAACAAATTAAATGAAAAAATAAATTTAAAAAATACAAAAGTAAACCAATAAATTTTAATAAATCAGTGGATTAAAAAAAAAATAATTAAAACTTAATAGTAACCTACGATCATTGCAATTCAAGCTGGAATTTCTTTATACTAAATATTATTAACATAACAACAATGCAAACTTGCTGAATTCTAGAGTTCTCTCAGAGATTTGTGAAAGCTGGCATTAGAATCAATGTGACGAACATTTCATCAGTTGAAAGAGATCGGTGTTGAGGCAGATTGAATTAAAAGCTGAAAGAAATCCCACAGGATACAAACATACAGGATACAAACTTTCTTTTCTGGTGCTGCAGCATTCCTTCCACTCTGCAATCTGAACAAACCCAGAATATCTGGGCCCAAGCACAGCGCTATAAAGTTTTTATTACTGCAGTCTGCTTCCCCACGAGATAACCACTCGCAGGAGGTTGAAACCCTAAAGAGAATGTAATGTGCTTCCCGTCTTGCCCCTCCCTACCCTTTCCAACCCTGTATACCATCATTAAAACTCACCTGGAACGAATTATTGAGATCTAGGTTAGCATCGGCAAGGTTTCTCAGCATTAGATACCTTGCTTGCAAAACTAGAAAAATACGAGCTTTAACTTGTGGCAAGAAAGAAACAACGTCTCTCGTAAAGTACAAGCAATTATACAATTCCACTTACTTTAAATCGACTATGGACTTAATATAATGTAGTGCACATCGATATTTCAATTTTCAATCTTGCCTCACGCAGTCTGCTAAAACATCAACATAAAAAATTGGTGATCAACACATTAACTTTGGCTATTATTTACCCTCTACGTCTGACCCAGTAAAGGCTACATTCCGTGTCGTCTTACTTAAGTTACTTACCCAACCTCCAAGTCCTCCAGGCCGAGCGGTCCTGTCCCGTGGCCCTGGATTAACTGTATTTGTCCAGGGTGCCGCTCATCCCAGGCAGTTACTCAAGCGCACTGAGGGCACCATGGTTTATGGACAATGGGTGGATTTACAGACATTTCCCTTATCCTTTTAGTTGATGACATCGTAAAGTCGTTCCTGGCCGGACCACAGGTTGGGTCAGGGTCAAGGTTCAGTCAAGGGTCAAAGCTATAGATCTCGACATCTGTGTCCAATACAGGTGGTCATCTTGCAAATGCCGGCACTGATATCTGAAAGTAATATGCTAATGCTATTGCATATTCCGAATGTGTGAGTGTGTGTATGTTTTCCTCAACACAATATGGATAAATTATCATCAGTGTTTTTCTTCACGCTATGCCGAAGTCAGCCAACTAATTATGAACTCAGCCTTCTCTTTCGCCCACTGTTTTCGTCTCTGTAATAAACAGGAGTGTCGGTATACGGCCGCCGCGCGAATAGTGATCACTGTCTCATGGTCACATGACGAGTGTGAAGGTAAACAGCGTCTCATGGAGAGTCTGATCAGGACCAGAAAGATTAAGTATCATTAAGTTTTTGGAGGTCCTAGGTCATCCCTGGTCAAGGTAATTGGAATAGAGCAAAAAATAAACAGGTATGTTGAATAGTCAACAAAATCTAAAAGTTTCAGAAGCATCAAGAGCTCAACATGACAGCGCGAAAGCAGGATAGTCAGTAGATCTAGACTAGAACTAGATCTAGTACACTCAGGATATAGATCTAGATCTAGTCTAGTCTGCTGAACATCAAGCACAAAGCTCAAAACCAATTCGTACTGAAAAAAAAAATGCAGTTGATGTAAAACAGCCTATGAAAACTATGATACAGCATCAATTCATCTCTCTCTCTCTCTCTCTCTACCTCTCTCTTCTCTCCCATTATTGACTCTGTTTCCCTGTCTCTCTTTTCCTGCTAAATTGTATCATTTGAGTTCATTTTGAATCAAATTGTTTGCCAATGACATGTGCAGTAAGCATGATAACCAGAAAGTCAATAGGTTCTGTTTGGGCATTTACATGAAACTTCTATACTTTTTATATTTATATGTAGAATTAGATCTATCATCTAGTAGCTCTAGAATATGTACACTTGACTTGTTGGCAAATGTAACTTCTTTATCATTCTGTGATGAAATGTAAACTTTCTGAATGTGCACAGGATTAGTGAAGATTGTTAGGGAAATTCAAACTGATTACAAATTCTAAGGATAGCCATTACTTTTGGGTGTTACCCACCAACAAAATTTAAAAAACTATTTTTTTTTTGTTGGTGTAGGCTACTGAGATTTATGTCAACTTCTCTTGGGTTTAATTTCAGATCACATAAAAATGAATGCTATTGTCTCCTTGTGCCATTTCTGTGAACTGCATGGACCGAAAATTTTATACTGTACTCAGCCATTTCGACCACAAGAACCAAGAAATGCTGAAGGAGAAGAAGCAGAATTTAACATCCCTCACCGACTGAAATCCACTTCAAGCATAACTCCTAGTCCAAGCACAGAGCTCCACACTTCAGGATCTTTTTCTTCAAGTGCGAAAGATCGATGTGAGGTATGAGTGGTTTTATAAAAGAATCATGTGTATTGCTCGCAATCAGACACAAAATAAATCAGCTTTGTTGACTGTGATCAATCGCTGCATGCCTGGTACACTGTTGGCATGGCTGAACAATTACCAAAAGTTAGTTTGTGTCATTTAGCACCTTACAGATATAGTAATTAATATGTTATTAAATTTCTTTTCCTAATACTAAATGATTTTTTAATGTTTTTTTCCCGCAAGACAGTCTCTCGACTTATTTTGTTATGGCTTTCATTTCAACCTGCTATGGGGTGGGTATCTTCAGACACAAGACAGTTAGCCCATGTCTAGATTTATAAAGAAATCTTTAGAGGATTTTTTTACATTTTTAGGGATAGTGTGGTGTAGAAACAGAAAGTTAAATGTAAATACAATACTGTCGCAGATTTATCACTAGGAAGCCAAAAATTATCATGGTTAAAAAATATTTTGATATATCTCATAGAACTGAAGAAGGCACGTTGTAAGAATAAATTTCACTCCATCTTAATTTTGTAGGGCTGCAAGTCTGTACAGCCAGGCTATGTCAGTCATGATGAGGAGGCTCAAGTGAGCTACGTCAGCACACAGCAGCCATATAATCCTGAAGTCTTCACACGGATCAGGCAGGCCTGTATTCGAAGTCTCAGTTCAGAGGTAGGAATATAAATCTCTGCTTATTTCTTATGCTTTTCAGTTGTTTTTTGTTTGTTTGTTTGTTTTTTTTTGTTTCTTTTTTCAGCAGTTTTAGTTGGGTCTGCTTTATTCTGAGGCTATTCATGATGTTAAAGTCTTTATGCATGTGGGTATGAATGTATGTTGTGTGTAAAATGTGTCTCATCAATTGTGAAAGGAATTTCCTGCTGTTCACAAATAAAGTTTATCTTATCCTGCCTTATATGTCTTAATAATATATAAAAAATAATCATTAGTGTCACCATTCATGTGATATAGCATAATAATGATCTGTGAACTTTATTATCATATTGCAGCAATTTTTTTTCTTGCTACTGATGATGAAAAGCACTCGTATGAAATTATGACAAATGTTCATATTCTTTCATGAATTATTGTTTCTCATATTGTTTCACAAATTGGTTGTTTTGTGTGTAGCAGTTTTCACAAATGTGTGTTTCATGTACGTAAGCTTGCATGCATGGTTGGAAGAATATATATGTATACACATCAGTGTGTCTTGTTCATCTATGTATAGAAGTGTGTATATTCATATTGTTCACATGAATTATTCTGTTTGTGTGTATTGTTGAATGGTCATGATATATTTCCTTATGGATAAATGAAATGATTGTATTTATATAGTGTTCTTTAAATTTATTATTTGGATTATTAGGTGTGTCCTGGTCGAGAAGGACCAATATTTTTTGGTGACAAACAGTGCGGCCATGTGCTGAGTTACACCTTCTACATCCCCGACAACCAAGCCAGGGGCATGACAAGATGGTACTCCATTATGGTAGTCATGATGGACAAGATATACCTGCTCAACTCATGGCCATTCTTAGTTCCTCATCTCCAGATAGTCATTAAAAATTTACAGCAGAAGGTATGTTGTATTTCCTACATGTCCACAGTGCTGTAATTTATCACATCTCTGGTGGTAATTTGTGTGTGCTTATGTATGTATAAAGTGAAAAAAATACTTGGTATAAATTTGTCTTCATAACATCTCAACAATCAGGCAGTGGTCATTGACATAGATTTTATGCTGTATGGATTCAAGAAATGAGGTTTAATATTCTTGAGATAACAACTATTTTGCTAGATCTGTCACAGTGTCGAAACACTGAAACATTTTCTTCTTGCTTTTCTGGATGATTATTTGTCTTTTCTTTGTATGATTCGAACTAGCTGCTACTATGGAGATTTTTCTTTAATTTTGTGAAAATCTTGATCCTTGAAAATTTAATCTGCATGAGTCCCCTTGAGTTGTGGTTTAATAGATTTTATTAAATCATGGGCATGTTTTTTTTTTGTAATTATTTTTTTGCATCCCATGAAAATTATTCTGTAATGGTAATAGGCCAATGTAAGACTCACAGATGAGAAATAAGGTCTTTTTCTGTACATTTTTATTGGATTTAAACCTGTCATGAATTTGTGAAAGAATGCAACAGTCATTCTTGTGTATTTACTTTTGACATAAGGCTCAAAAAGTCTTTGATGAGGAAGAAGCCAAGTGTCCGCAAAGACCATACAGAATGGGAGCACGGGTGGATCCGTCCAACTTTATCAAACAGCGAGGTGGGAACAAGCCAGCCAGGTCACTTCAGGAATTGACGGGAGATAAAAACATTTTCTGCATGCTTCATCTTGCCTTCTTGTGGATTTTGAAAGCCTGTGGAAACAGAATCACTGAAACGTTACTGGAAGGTCCACCCACAGAAGACACCATCATAGATATGGAAAAACAAGAAGGTAGGTACTGCAGTGAATAAGATTCTTGAGATAACTTTGAAATTTTTAACACAGTACAGTGGCATTCAGTGAGAGAAACTGGTAATCTACTTCTTTTCTTTTTGCCTCAGTCTTGCCTTGGAAAACGGTCTTCATAAGATCTGTTTCATGATTCCACAGCACTGGCCTACATAATGTATCTTAGTTTTCCACCATTTATGATTGATAAAAGCTTTCTTGTCACTCCTAATTTGTTCAGTTTGCTTCCGTTTGTTTTACTCTGTCTCTCCAACTGACCCTGAAAAATGACATCTCAGCAGTTTCATTTCTTTTATCATCATCATTTCTTTCTGAACTGATTGGTGTAGATGAAAAATTATTTTGCAAATGATGTTTATTGCACTCCTTGTAAAATGTAAAGCTAGGCAAAGATTTTCTTGAAAAATTTGTTTTAAATGATGTTTATAGCTACGCTCTCTGTATAGAACAGAGAAGTCAAACACATGATTGAATTACAGATTTATGATTTTTGTTCTGATCTGATTGCATTTTAGCACATTGAAAGATATTTACTATAATCGGTCAATAGTATGAAAAAAAACAAAAAAGCCACTTGAGAAAATACAATTGGTAAAGTTGAGCCTCTCAACATTGATTGGATGAGTGATGAGTAGTGAGAAAATATTCTAGCCTAACAAAAAATGAGAAAAATTTTATGGATAAATTCTTTGAAATGGCTTTCTGTGAACAGAAACTGAAGAAGGTTTACAGAAGTCTTCTAAAAAATTATTATTATTATTTTTTTTTAAATGATGATGAGATCATATTTTTCAAATCATTTTTGTTTGAACAGAGACAGAGGAAGGATTTATCAAGATCTTCATGCGAAAGGTTGATGATGAGGATGTTGTGCCCGGTGCTGTGGAAGACAAGGCAGTTGAAAGTGCAGCAAAGAGAGAAGTTGAAGAAGAGGAAGAAGAAGAAGAAGAAGACACTCAGACCTGCCTGGTTATAAAAAATTTACGGCACTTGAGGAAGGTAATGTCATTAGTTTTGTTTATCGTTTTGTCTTGTAAATGCTGTGTATTGTTAGTTGCTGGTGTTTCAGTGTCTTGACAAAAGTACTTGGAAAAAACTTGAAAGCAGCATTTCTTTTGGCGATTGATAATTTTTGTTGTTAATTTCTTTTTTTTTTTCTTTTTTAAAATTTATTTTATTGTATTTTTTTTATTTGGGCAGATTTACCATTTTTGAGGACAAATAACGAAAGTTGAAAAAAAAATAATAAAGTCACAAATTTTCAACAATGCCTCAGTTCAGGAGCATGTCTAAGGAACAAGAATTAATATCCATAGAGAGTTAATGTATCCATGGCCAATCTTTTATGATGTTCATTATGCATTAAATACTCCAAGATTATTGTCTCCAAGTCAATAAGAAAGTCACAATTGGATGAAATGTCTATTTCTCTGTGAGTAGCAACTAATGTTCTGTCAAAATTACTGCGTTCATGCATGACCAATATCTAAGACTGTGACAAAAGATTGTGAATTTGCTGTTGCTTGATTTTACACACCATGAATAGCAGTTTTAAAGAAAAATATTGATAGTTTCTTTCTCAGGGGGCTCAAATTTGTTTCACTTGTATCTTGTACGATGTAAATTCCAAATGCATACGTATTTTCCTCCAGGGGGGAAACGAAAATATCAGTTTGAAAAGTGTTGTTTGTGACGTGTGCGCAATCATGAGACAAACCCTCATGGCATTGTATCACAGACTTAGGTACAAATTTTGTCCTTCAGGTGCTGGGCAGTTCCAACTTTCTTGCGCTGGCTCACCATGTGGTCGTGGGTAATCAAATCATTGTCAGCGGTCACTCCAAAGCCATGGTCAAGTCATTCCTCAATGCACTGAAGGTCAGTCCAGTTGTACGAAGCTTTATAAATAGTCTGTTTTTGTAATTACTGCTTGTTGATATTTCTGATGTGAAGATGTTCTTCTTGTTGTGTTGTTTGTGATCTGATGTATTTACTGTAAAGTTAAGATGTACCCTCTCTATCGTTTACATATTTGTTGCCGTTTGTTTCTCTGTGCACTCAAGATAAACCATATGTGGATGGAGATTATTTTTTCATTGGTTTCTCTACATTTACCTTTTGTCGACCTCTTGTTTTCTTCGTAATTATGTTTTGCCATCAAATGGTGTCCTGATGAACAGTAAGTTATGAACATGCAACGAGCCAGGAAGGACATTATCTTCATAACAGAACAAGACAAGCATGTGTTGGGCTTTAGAGAAAACCTCCACATAGTGAAGACTTTTTCAGTTTTGAGATAATCACATTTCTATGGGTTTACTAGAGATATTGCCCAATTTTTAGAGAATTTCTGAGATATTGAGAAACATAAAAAGCTGCTTTTGAGGCAGAACTGTATTAAGCTCTTTCTTTATTTGAGTTACTCATTGTTTGATGGGTTTCTCCAGTATATTTCACATCTGTGGTTCAGATGGAGTATTGATATCCTGTGATATATTTCGTCTTAATTAGGACAGTAATTTGTTGAACTGGCAGTCTCATTTTTGACTGTTTGAAACTATCTCTATTATAATACAATTTTGAAATTGAATTTTAGACAGTTGCTTCATCAGTTTCTTTGTTTCTATCATTTTTTTTTCCCAGTGGTTACTCCCTAAGGGATGTTGTCGTATGATTCCCTACAGTAAAGTGTATGAGGAATCTTGGCGATGCAATTTCCTTGGCCTATCGCCAGATATATCCCTGTCACAACATGTGACGGTGTCGGAGATGTTTGTGTTGGTGGAGGTTGTGCGGAAAACTCCTGCTACGGTGGGGGAGGAAGATGTGGGGCCAACCAGCAGCTTAAGTGGACCTGAGTCAGATATCAGCGAGGCCGACTTTGATGAGGATTCTGTGTTCAGGGAATACGATTTCAAAATGAGTAGTCCCATCACACTGCCACAGAAAGGTAACCCTTTAGTGACTAGGCAGAGTCCAGGGCCTCAGATCTTGTTTGTTGTATTATCTTGGCATACCATTCAAGGGGCATCATCCTTACTTGAAACTTGCAGTCAGGGGTCTAGTGGTTAGACTGTTGGACTCAGCATCAGAAGTTCCATTTTCAAATTCTGACGGGTTCCAACATTTTGTCCTTGGGAAAGACAACTTATACACAATTTCCTGAACTGACCTTGGTTAAATGAGTACCTGGTTATAGATAGAATGTGATTGTTAGATTGAGAAGGATTTGAGTGCCTAACAGGCAGATGTCTTGTCTATTTCCTAGGATGCTGACATCTCTGAGTGCCTCCATTGGTTTTATCAGAATAACAATAGATTGTAAAACACTTTGACCCCTTGTACTGTACAGGGATGTGCACTTTATAAATCTTTCTCTTATAATGATGATGAAGATTATGACTCTTCTGGTGTATTACAATAAAAAAAAAACCATTTCAAATAGGTCAAAACTTATGGATTTAGAATCAGTTAATGACACTCATTCGGGGCGAAATAAATACTTTGGTTGGTGAGGTCCAAAATTTTAAAATCTTTTATTGACTCACTTGAAAAATGTGTGAAATGCTGCTTACATTAATTTGTTTAAACTTGGCAGTATTGACATATGACATGGTACGTCATGGGCAAGTTTGATCCTGTCCTTAGTTCTCTACCAAACTTCCAAGCATTGTGCTAAAGAGCTATTGCCAGGATACTAGGAGAATACATGTGCTTTGAACATGTTGTGTTTCAGTGCCCACCGTGCTGTCCAAGATGGTTCTGGCCTTGCAGAACAAAAATCTGAGTTTAGAAGTTGTGGATGCTGCATTCACATGTCTGAAGGAGGAATGGATGAAGTAAGTCAACTCTTTTTTAAAAGCGATTGGTAATTACAGTAGCAGAAGCTGCAATCTAAGCAGTGCTATGTGTGTTTCCGAATATTTCATACTGCTGCATTGACATATCAAAGGAGAAATCGACAAAATAATTAATTGCTCTGTCTACAAGGAATCTGCTCTCTTTAAAAAGCTTAAATGATTTATACAGTGGAAGCTGCAATATAAAATATTTACCACGTTTATGAGTCAGCCATGCCGTGCATTGAAACATGTAAATAAAATGTAGAAACAGATCAAGTAGATTGTTCTTTCTAGCCTGATAGTGTCTCTCTTGAAATGCTTAGTTTTTTTTTGTGTATTTGAAACTGCACTTTTTATAAAAAAAATATTTACCATATTTGTAAATTTGCTGTGACTCCCAACATGTACACTTACTCGGCTCAGTGGAAAACTTCATGGACCGTTTTATGTCGAAGATATCAAATTTTTTACAATAGCCAGAAAATCAACTTTTGACTAGCACTGAGTTCTTGAACTCCTCTTATGTGGATTTTGAATATATGATGCCCAAAGATTTAATGAAGGCTTGTTAAGTTTTTATATTTTCATTCATTAATCAATGTTTTTCAGCAAGGTGAAAGTTCTGTTCAAGTTTACCAAAGCTGGAGGCAACAGAACAGAGGATGATACCAAGAAACTGTTACAGGTAAGGTCATCTTCCTGTTTAGCTTGTCTAACCATCTCTTTAGGTCCCAACCCCATGTGGGATCATCGGAGCATCTCGTGATGAGCTAAGCACCAACGTTCTCCATCCGTTAGAGTTGTGGACCAGGCCCTGGGTTTTTATAGTTGTTCTCCTTGTCCATTCTGGAATGTTTTCTGTCCATTTATTCATCTACCTCTTCTATCAATATGAACGCATAAATAACATAATTGTTCAGCTTTGTTTCCATGTCTATGACATCACATGAGTGCTCGGGCCCGGGGTTTACAAGTAGGTTCTCTGCTCCCACTTGCAGGTGGTATAAGCCCGCCATCGGTGGGGTGTCTCCCATGGC
>JBCEWB010080923.1:0-12853 GCA_039654565.1 Peronia peronii | reverse complement strand
TGCAGATTGACAAGCCGGCAAGACGCGCCGCAGGGCGTTGCAGCCCTTAGGCTGGGTCGCAGTTCTAGAGTTAAAGTTGTAGTTCTCTGAACTCTGCCAGTATTCAAGGGTAATCTACTAATAATGGTCCATTGAGGAGAGAGAACAATATCGCATGAAAAGCAGTAGCCAGCATGGCTTTCTTGCCTAACAAGATATTTACCTTGATCGGGGATTCTGTTCTTGAGTGATGATATGATCTATAATCCCTGATTGGGGATTTTAGTCTCAGGATCTCACTTCGAGCAAAGCCAAGAAGCCATGAACTGGAGGAGTTCCAAGTGCATCATAGAAAGTAGAATCCTTAAAGTTAAATTTGGTGGAATAAATTTGGTTCATGGATTTGTTTTTAAGTATACAAGTGCCATCTCTATTTTGGCATGCTTTGATTGTGATATTGTTCTGGCATCATTGGATAGCCCTGTTTATACTCTTCATTTTGGTATGTAATATATAGGGATTAGTGTGTAGTACAGGAATGTGTGACCTAGTACAACAGGTGAAGTAATCAGTTGTGAAACTGGGATTTTCCTGATAAATTTTTGATGAAATGGCTTCAGAAAACCCTTTCAAAAATACTTAGATGTTGAATTTGAAAAAACCTTTTGTTGGATGAAAAACAAATGTTTGAGAAACATTTTGGTGCCAAAATCTTGATAAGCCTAAATTAAGACCTGATCTTGGGTTTTTTTCATAATTACCCGAAATGAATGCCAGCGACATTCGCTGAATGCTTCACAAATAGTGTCAAAAGCAAAAACAAAAAACAATAACACCCACAAATCCAGGAACAGAAAGAAATTAATAAAAGAAAAGGAAAAAAGGTACTGTTAGATATCGAACCTTTCATTTTGGCTCATGATAGATGTATTAGTAAAGCCATCTCCTTCAACTGCCCTAAGCAAGAAGTACAGAAAAATTTCTGAAATTATGCCAGATAACACTGTTTTACATAAGAAACAGAAAGTAATTTTTTTTAAAGCTAGGGCATCCATTCTGGGGTGATAGAGTCATCACTGGTCTTTTGGCCATAGATGGCTGTGACTTTTCAATAAAAATAATACAGTTGTGTCCACTTAATTCGAATTTGCTGGGACCAACGTAGTGTGTTCGATTAATAAGAGTTCGACTTCCAGCTTGAACAAAGTGGGCAGTTGTCGAGTGACTAATGAAGCATTAGTTTAAGTATTTTGTTACAGGATTATTTCCATTTATAAAGAAATAGTGCTGTTCCTTACAACCTTCGCCTTTATCTTAAATTCAAGCCCTCTCGTTTAATTGGATTGCTAGCCCTAATAAGGTTGCCTTGAAAGCAAAAGTAATGTAAAGAAAAGAAGAGGTAGAATGGGGTTAGTTTTAGCATGAAAAGAACTGTTGATTAGTAGGTTTTAGCCCTGAAAAGGGCTGTTAATGCTTCAGTCCTAAAAAGGGCTGTTGAGTAAATTTTGGTCCTGAAAAGGGCTATTAATAAAGTTTTAACTCTGAAAATAGTTAAAAGGAAGCCACCACATAGTCTGTGAGGGTGTTTATATAAGCGAGTCAACCACAATGAAAGAAAAAAAAAAATTAGCAACACAATGTAGAATCTGCCCTATCCCATCATGGTGCGAGAACCAACATCATAACACAGGCACAGCGCTCTATTGTAATGTAACCTAAACACTTATACATGTACATGTCTAGTATGTTTACGCATATACCTGTATTGTAGGCTCTGCCAGGATGCTTAATTAGTGATCGATTGCTTGGCAGTGCTGGCCCTGGTACACTGTTTACCTCCCCCCTCCCCCAAGCTGAACACATGGCCTACTTGCGCCGCGCGCAGGGCACACTTAACACATTGTCTAACCTCTCTCGTCCCACCTGTGACACTGTCTCCTTTGTTTTCAAACTGCCAGCATCCGCATTGGTGGAAACCACGCAGAGTGGCCAATAGCCGATATTTACCTTTATGGTGGCGCTGACCGGTTCATTTTAAAAGAAACCCGCGGTGATGACTTCTAGTTATGCGAGAGGCATTTAATAGGCGCAAAGAGAAAAAAAAAATCTGTTGTTTTGTTTTTATTCAAACTATCAGAAATTCGAATAATCAGAGTTGGGTTTGAATGGACTCGACTAATATTATTACTAAAACCCAAAACAAAATGACTCATCAGTAAACTTTTTTTTTTTTTTGTCTTTTTCCCCCCTCGCTTATCCTCAGTTAAATTGAATGTGCATTAATATTGGGATATATTGTGAAGTTTTACAAGGTGATATCAGATTTTTCTTTGAAAAGGGTGTAAAAACCTGTACAAAAGAACCAACTGGGGATTATAGTCACTCCCTATTCACAACTAGTTCATAATTAGAAGTTAGGTAGCTGACAAGTTTAATTAAGTCTATGGATTTTATGTTTAATTGTATGGATTGATATAATCAGGATCACTGATTTCTCAATTGATTTTAGTCTTTATTTGTTATGGAATTTTCATAAAGTGATCTTTGACAATAATCATTGCAGATTACATTCATTTGTGGTGTGATCATGTTGTAATGTGATGTCATAGTACAAGGTGTGACAAGGAAGCCAGATCAGTGATTAACACAGAAGTTTTGTGAACTGCATTGAAATGCCACATGTGGAGCAACCAACCATCTTATTTCTTGAAAGGTTTGACATTAGCTTACAGTGATATTTTGAAAAGATTTTCAAAGATAACCATAGTTGAGCCAAAATGGTGTCTTTTTATGATGGATGAGTCTTGAATGAATCTTTCTATCCACTTCCATAATTAAAAATGCCGAAAAATGTGAAAAAATGCTCCAAAATGGACAAAAATGCCAAAAAATGCCAAAAGGGCGGAAAGTGTGACAAGTAGGTAAAAATGTGGCCGCATGATGTACGGTGCGGCTGCATTTTTCTCGGATCACAGAATTAGTTCCATACAATTAAACTTATAATCTTGATGTGCATCATGTATTCCAAGCTATAGATCTACTTGCCCCTCAAGATTATTCCAGATGGTGACTTCCTTTCATGAGGACATGCGCAGCACAGTCTATTTCAACGGTGGCACATCCGAGACCTTCCCTGTGAGCAGCAGTGTGAAGCAAGGCTGTGTCCTGGCTGCTTCAATATGCTTTTGCCAACTGCAAGAAAGGCATATTCATCCGTACCAGAGTTAGACTTAGCCGCAGGGGACTTAAAAAGTTAAATTGTTTAACTTTTGCATGTGTATGGTGGTTTTGCAGTTACAGCAAAAGGTGTTCAGCTATATCAACTTTATTCATTGTGACCTTTGATAAATGCAATGACATCGGGTTTTCACCCTGTCCATTGATCTTGTATTTGTCATGTTTGTGTCATAATTATGGAGCGTGGATCTGGAGATTATCCATGTTAGCAGTGCCTTTTTTTTTTTTAAAGTGTTTAGGTTAATCACTAATCCTATTACCTGTAATTAGACCTATGTTAATATATGCTCGCTAGTGGGCTGTGCAGACTATTATTTGAAAATGTAAAAATCTGTTGTAATTCGTGAGGTGCATTTTTTGGGCATTTTTTGTGGCATTTTGTGGCTTTGAAAATGGCATTTTTCTCGGATCACAGCTAATTGTATTCATCATCACACTACCACCATACTCATTATCATCACAACAACCTAACTTATAAGTCACTCGTGATGGATCTGCCAACATTAGGCGGGCTGGTCGCTTACTCGTGAGGACGGATCCGCCATTCCTTGGTGGACTGTCTTAGATTTTTGTTTTCTCTGTCCCTAACCCGCTGAGAGCTCACAGAACCATCGCTGGCGACAACATAGTCATTTGTCTTATTTCGTGCAAAGTTTCACGGAGATCTGGGTTATGCTTTTTGAGTTATCGCTGATACGGGGAGGTCACTATGAGTGACCCAGACAGTGCATTGAGAAATGAAAACGAAAGCACAGTGCTGTGCGATGGCTTCTGAAAAAACAGAGGCCCAGATTTGTTGATTGAAAAAAAACAAAGACCAACAAGAAATGTTTTGCTATACTGATGCATAGGTAACACAACATCTCGATCTTTCTAGCCAAGACTTGGGCCCTGGAGAAGTCACTCCAGCTTCACTGTTACAGCAAAGAATTCAACACAGGAAACAGCAGTTACAGGTTATAAGTCCTCACTCGATTGGCATAGAATAGGACGCCACAGTTGTCTGACTATGGGAGAGATCATTGAGTCCCACTGTCAGCTAATGAACGCCTGAAGCTGAGCAGCCGTTAGCTGGTCAGATGCTGGCTCGCCAATTTTTGCCTGCTTCAGCGGTGCTTGGAGCTTAAACGTTAAGGCATGACAAGCAGACCGAAACACTGCACCAGCAAAACAAGAAAATCTTTTATCTTCTGTTGCTAGTATAATAACGAAGGCATTGTAGAATGTCCCACTGCAGGAATGAAATATTAATTATTTGTATGTAGTGATGCAAGAGAACTCAATTCCTTCACCTGTCATGCAGAGAATTATATCAAGAAAAGCAATTTTGATTTTGTCACTTGGAGGGTGACCTGTGTCAACTTGACAACTATTTTGTCTGTCAAAGCACATAATACAATGTGGATCTTGAATGATTTTATAAATATTTACAATGGAGTGGTATTAAATTTTAAAAGTTTATTAAAGTTATTTTTTTTTAACATTGTCCATTTTTGCAGCTTGCTAACATTCATATTTTTTTCTAAGTGGACCCGCGTTTTCTTGAAGATTCATTTACCTCAAAGAATAAATAGTTTATTTTCACCCAAAGATTATTTGGATCCACCTTGTATTTATACAGATGGAACTGTGCAGATGGTCCCAAAGATTTCAGCATACAGAGTTACAGAACAACAATAGCAGATCTGGTAGACAACTTTCTCACTGATCTGGATGAAGGTAAAATGAGGCTCATTAATGTATTAAAGTTATCTTGTGATGAAATGGCTGTGGATCTAGAACAAAATAGTAAGTTATAGAAAGCTCTTCTATGGGGTCACTTGTCACATGTCACTGAATAGTGCCATGTAGGCTATTTATGATGATAATACGCTTGATACAGAATGGCAACAGGCCCCAGTTTGAGTGTTAAATATTGTCATGACCCTTTTCAGAGTAGGAATGATGAGAAAACCACAGGAAATTACAAGGATATTGCAAATTAATTTCTCTTCATACATGACATCTTTACTCTCAACTTTTTAACCTGATGATCAAGCAAATTTTCTCTTTTCCTGCTTAGTTCAGTATTCTTGAGAATATTGTATCTATTTGTAATTGTTTACATATCTGCAGCATTCTGAAGAAGTTGCATGTATTTAACCAGTTTCTGATAGTCTTGTTCATTGTTGAAGTATTGGTATCATTTGTAACATAATGTGTTCAGTAATGAATCACTGGACTGTAGAATATACATATGTTAAATTATGAATTGTTTCTCACAGTGGCTCAGACTCTAGTGTCGAGTGGTGAAGCCAGTAGCTGTCTGAGATCCTTGACCATGTGCTTAGAATTTGTAGGAGAAAATTCAGAGATTTTCCTTCAAGCTGTACCTGAGTCCAATCGCCATGGCAGTCCTCATGCTTCAGAAGAAGAAAAGACTTCACACGGTACTAACGTATTATCTTAACTATTCAGCAAGTTGTGGTAAAAAAATTGGCTTGCTAGCATTTGTTTCAGCATTGTTGAAAGTGAAAAAATCAGACTACTGTAAATAAAAATAAATTGTTCAGACTTTAGAGTATAAGAATAACTGCTGACATAGTATCAGTTTTAAAACAAAAACAAAAAAAAAAGAAGGGGAAGAATTTATCCTATTGAAATCAATGTTTATTAAAATAGGTCAGAGCTGATCTTTCAAGTTAAAAAAAAGGCAAGAATGTTAGAAGTTGTTTCATTTTTGTGTTTTGTTAAAATTTCAGAATGTTTTTGCTCATGACAAATAACTCTAGATGATTGATTTTTTGTGAATGATACCTTTAACTTGTTCATTTTAGAACAGAAATGTTTTGTAAACTGATTTCTTATATTATGTGACATTGTGTCTTTTCAGACTTTTGTTTCTGGTTCTTTCGTCACTTATTGTGTGTCTTAAACCGACCTGATTGTTCAGCTATACACTCCATCACCATCAAACTGATTCAGCAGATCCTTCATAATACTCGAATGCGGAGCAAGTTCGTCTTTCGACAACATGTTGTAGAATTTATAAGAAGTAGTGCAAGTATGTTTCTGCATTTACGTCTTCATTATTGAAACTGGATATGAGTTCCTTGGAATGCTGTAGAAATAAACAAAAATTATGTATAAATCAATATTAATTTAAGAGGTAAAATTTTGTATGCAAGTATTGTAGAGGTGAAAATTGTCATCATTGAGAAAAGTCTGGTTTGAGATGTCATCTAACCCTTTTTTTTTTTAAGATATCATCCACCTGCTTTATATGTTACTTCTTTATATGTTACATGAACTTTTCTGAAGTGATAGTGAAATGATTGTTTTGTTCTCCTAGTTTATAATGTGGGTTTTTTCCACAGAACTCATTCAAGCCAGCACACACTTATTTTCTGGTGTTGAGAGAGTTTTGTTGGACTGTTTTGATTGTGATTTGGATCTTGCCCAGCAGAGTCTTAAAGATACTTCCCATCAGTCTCAGGTATGAAATGACAATGTTCAGTCTTACATATGCATTGAATTATCCTGCTTTAAACGAGTAATAGATGAGCAGTACAGTATCTCCCCCTCGCCCTCATTTCTTTTATGTTAGAACTAATCAAGGGTGTTACAGACATTCATTCAGCAATAGATTTACCACATTGCAGCAGTTTTTCTTGATCTGACTTTTTATAATGTTATTCATGATAGTTAAGTCTATGTGATGCGAGTGTGAAAGAATGTTTTATATATATATCATGTCTCATCAACTGTGAAAGGAAATTTCCCATTGAGGACAAGTGAAGTTTAATTTATCTTATGTTGTCTTATCTGTAGTCAACATTTTTGTCACTGAAAGTAGTGATAATTGATTTTGTAGATGAACCTGTATCAGATTCTGGAGGAGTAAGCTGTTGTTTTGAAGTGAAAAGGGTCTCTGCTCCTTTCAGCTCTAAGGAAATGAATGTATTCTTTTCTGTGAAAGACTCCAAGTACATTAGCTTCTTTTGAAATGTATCATTTCAGAGACTAGAAGATTTGGGGATTAACCATGGCATATGATTTGCTGGTTATAATATAAATACAGTGCATTCCACTTAGCTCCATCAGAGATAGCTCAACACTCTGTCATGCTTGATCAATTTCTTTCTCTGTTTTCCCTCTTTGTCTTTGTTAAAAAAAATCCCTTGTCAGCTCAGAACACACGTGCAAGCCCAATCCCTTTAGCTCAACCTAAAAATGAATAAATTGATACCAATTTACACGACTTTCGTTTTTGATTTGTACATAATACCCTAGTCTTCGGTGAGACTGAGGGACAAAGCGAGAGAGCACGATGCAAATTCGTGTGTGGAGGAGTTATAATATGTTGGAGAGGTGAGTGAGCAGAGGTGTCCTTCTCACTTCACGGCGAATCAGTATATGGGCCAGCTGCTTGTTGAAGTTGTACACACCGAGATGATGGGAGAAGGAGAGGAAGGCAGCAGCAAACATAATACGTAATTTATGCGCTAGTGGTTATTCCCACCAGTTTATGCACTGTGAAAACTGTAAGTGTGGATACCTGTGCCGGTATGTTGTGTGTTGGCATTGGTTATTCGGCTAAATTGAAACTTTCTTTGTTTGTCACATGTTGTTTAAATGAGAATGGTATCAAATTGCGAGATGGCTGTCTGCATGGGGCTGAAAGTGAAACAAGAACATAACGACTGATTTATTCTGAGCTGACATAGCCTCACACTTGTATCAAGTTTATCTCACAAATCTTTTTGTCTACTAAACAAGATCATGATGTCAAAGATATCACCAAGAACTTTTACTGGCAAAGGAAAATTACATGGCTTGTCATCAAAAAAATAACCCAAACTGATTGAATATTAAAAAAAAAAAAAATACACAGCAGGAAGCTCAAAGATCTAGGGGACGAGAATGGCAACCCGAAAAGCTCCATTTTGATCATTTCAGAAAAGAAGGAAGAGTATAGACAACAGTTTTATAGGTCCCAGATCGATGTCGACCGATTACAATGCAGGTGGCTTTGCTTGATGACATAGAGGAGAATTTACTATGGTGGTTCGTGGAAGTGAGGGCTTTGAAGGTACTCATGAGCAGACCTGTTTTAAGGACTAAATACATTGCCCAGGAACTAGAAAAGTCAGATTGGTGGTGTAGTGACAGGTGGATTGATCGTTTTAAAATCATGCATAGGAATGTCAGTGCAGAGAACAAAGCCGTCATAAATTTTTAAACCCATGGCTCTTTCTTTTGTGACTGTTTTGTGCATGGATCTCAAAGCTCTCTTTTTTCCCTACCTCCTCCCTTTTTGTGTTGATTTAATGATTGATCATGTATTGAGACATGTTCCTTCCCTGTGTACCAGTGTCTTGTTTCTGTGTTATGATGTTGATGTATGTACAAAACATGATTATTGTATTATCCAGTATGAAATGTAATAAGATAAAAAAAACATGCACACACACAAAAAAAAGCCCTCACAAAATAAAATAAAACAAATAAAAACAAAAATTAACATCGCTATCACAAGAATGAGATTTATAAAGAAAAATAATAAATAAATATCTCCAGTAAAATGAGTTCTACCCTTTGGACCCGTTAGCTTGACATTCAGTTGGATGAGTTAGCTTGACCAAATTTTTTTTTCGCTTGTGATGTCAGACAATCTGGATTGCACTGTCGATTATGTAATCACGCCATAGATTAAAAACGTAATGAAATTTGATCAGTTTCTTAATTTGATTCAAATTGTATGGCTCAATGACTCTCTCAATCTGCCTTTAAGTGTTGTCTTGTCGGTTTTATTTTACAATTGAGCGTTTCTGTTGTCTTTAACTGTAGTAGTTCTATACAAATGTGAAAGATCGAAAAGCATCGAAAACATCTAAATCCTATGAATTAGTCGCAGTTATTCAGTTTGCTTGTTCGTTGGTACAGTCCTACATTTTCACTGGTGAAAATATTGCACATTTTTATTTACAGGACAATACCATTTGTGAAAGCAAAATGAGAAAAGTGGACATTGTACTGACAAGCACTGGCAGTTGTGAACTTTTACAAGTCAATATTGTGTAAGAGACAACCAGTTTGTTCAAAGTTGATTAATATTTTGTAAACAGATGTGCAAAGTTTATTCAAGAAATAGTTCACAATAAGGTAGATCTGTTATTTTTTGCTATATACAACTACAATAGAAGGAAGGTAGGAAATAGCTGATGGATCAGTTTAAAGGACCATATGAAAGTGTTGGAGAAATTTAAGAATGTGCTTTATGCCCCTTTTATGTAAACAACTATCTGTCTCTACTTACTAGTTTCTTACAAATTGAGCTCTTATTTAATGTCATAAATTTGAAGTGAAATTAGGGTTTGATGTATTTTCCATTGAAGTTTTGTAAATGATGTTGTGAAATATTGGCATATGACCCTTCTGTTTCATCAGCAAAATTCTACATCATGTGGTGTTGGATGTATGTCTGCTAGCCAACTCACATGTCAGCCTGCTCTGGGGCTGCCTGTGTTGCCACCTAGAGGAGGGCGACTTTGATTTGAAGATTGTGAGTGACCAAAGTTGATTTGGGTCTGTGCAGATACTTTTTCTTTTTGGGCTTTTACAGCAGAGGCATATTAATATTTCATGGACGTAGTTCAAAGCTACATGCAAAAAAGAGGCCAGGTAGTGCAAGAAAAAAGAACTGCATTTATTGTGTTAAAAAAATGTAACATACATGTTTATCATTTATGACCTGAAGTTTCCGGCTAAGCATTTTAAGAAGTCTTTATTTTGAAGAAGAGCGTTGTTTTTTTTTATTTATAGCATGTATGCCAGCTAGCAATGAAATTCTTTTTTTTTTAGTAAAGAAGGAAGATAAAGCAAAAGGCGAGGCGGCCTGAGAAAAAGGGGCTCATGTTACTGGGACAACTTTCAAGATGCAGGGTATAAAGTGCAAAAATGTGACCTCAAGTCAAAATTGAGTTCTCGTCACCAAAGCAATCTTAAACCATTTCTACACCTTGTGTTAAAAGGATATAACGATCTGAGCCACCTAAATATTTTAGAACTTTTATTTTCTGATCCTATCACTTTGCATTTTTGCAAAAAATCTTCCAAAATCGATCATTCTAATACGGTACTTTGCGGAGGCTTTTCTGCATACATTACAGTAATAGAACCCTAGCCTGCTGCATACCGTTGTTTTGGTCTTTTTCCTCTCTTTCTCGTAGTGCCGAGTGCGTATGAATACAAAGCACGACATTGGAGTGAAAAGAGCTACAAAAGTTTGTTAACAGTACCACGTTGTATGGACTTCACCTTGAAACTTCGAAAGCTCCCAATGTTTTCCTTTTCGATACAGATATAAATACGTTGTTTGAATTAATAAAACAACTTCTTCTGACACTGAACATCTTCATTTTCTTCCCATAATATTGTTTTCAATCGTGCATTGGACTATCTATGGGGCCAACATCTGATAAGCGTCAGTCACTAAGAGAAAAAAAAATAGTGGCCTCCTTGTCACCGTCGAGTGACACTACAACCTTTACATTCCTTCGTGGCCTTGACATATTGATTTACACGCAGAAAAGGCCTTAATGGATATTATTCAGGACTAATTTGGCGATATACAATGAAAATCTATCCAACAACTGTTATGGACGAAGAAACCAGCGACGATGAAGCCGCAATCGTCGCTGCCCTGTCTACTAGATCTAGATCTATACTGAGACCAGAATGCATACATTTTGTCTGTTTAATGACCTGTTCATATGTTTTTAGCATGATGAAGTTAATTTCCTTCATTTGAGCATCATAAGATTCGACAGTTCAGTCACTGATGATGTTCAGACTTTTTTTGTAGTCTGTTGTGGCGAAAAATGATGTTTAATAAAAGTCTAGACTTTAAATGCGTTTTTCTTGGTTTTTACCGGTGCAGAGTGGCTTTCTTCAAACGAGCATAACTTCGTTCAAAATTGAGATATTTGAAAAATTTAGACTGTTTTGTATTCAGAAATGGCTGCTAAAACTGACAATAGCACTAACTCAAAATTGAAAATTTTCACCATGAGCCCCTTTTTCTCAGGCCGCATCACAAATTTTTATGGCTTTTTAGTGTCAGTTTGTGCTAATTTTTCTCATCAGGTCTCAATTGAAATGTTAACAAGTATGTTCAGGGTGCAAGGATTCCCTCCAGATACTCTGAGTGAATATTTCCTCTCATGTATCATTGGCCTGTGGGAACTGCTATGTATCAAGAACTCACCATTGGCGACTGGGTAAGCTTTTTGTTTTTGTTTGCCTTGTTCCTGAAACTATCCTCTTTCTCTGGAAAGCATGCAGAAGACATTTTTAAAAGATAAAAACTAGTAATTCATTGTAACAGAGAAAGATGACAGTTTGTGAGCTTAAAGAATTACATTTGTGTGATTGAGATATGATATTATTCGTGCTGAAATCTCCTAATGTTTGTTTCTGATATATTTGTAGCACTTACAAGAAAATCTGTCAATATTTCTACTGTATTAAAAAAAAGCATGGCAGATATGAAGCCTTAATGATATGCATTTAACTGAAAATTGAACATTTTCACCTTCTGACAGGTTTCTCTGGAGCACCGTACATATTGTGAAGATCTTTATTCAACGATAGTTCAAAAGCAGCCCTTTCTTTGAAACCTTTCTTTTCATTTGATATTTTTAAGTGATTGTTTACAGCTGTCAACATCGTTGTGACGATATACTTTATTCTCTTTCATATGGAGTAGCCAATCAGTGCATAGGAGCTTGCACACTTTTGGTTGCTGGCGCACTGTTTGTAAATAAACAGATCCTTTAATTAATTTTGCACATTTCTCCAGAGCACAGAGACAAAAAAAAGGAAATGAAATATAGACACTTTTCTTACTGTTTGATATGAAAACAGACTGGTATTCCTAAACAGATAAAACTGAATGTTGTTCACATGCTTTTACAGAGAGAAAGGGAAATTAGAGCAAATAGGAGCAAAACTCATGGAGACACTGATTGGTCTAGATGACATCGGATACTTGGCCTCCAATCAGTGGTTCTTCCAAGATCTAGCAGTAAAACTTTGCAGAAATGGTCTATCGAATATCTCCTGTGTGGAGGGTAGACAGGCAGTCATCTGTCTGTTTATTCATTTGCTGAAGAACATTCCGCGAGCTGACCTGAGGAGTCAAATCAACAGACCAGCCCTAGACACTCTGACGGCACACACCCTGAGTATCGTGGGTGAGGACTCCTGTGATCAGGTAGTTGAAAGCTCTCAAAAGAGACAAAGAAGAAAGATTGTGCCTGTTTTGTGTGATGTTGTGATGGTTATTAGGAATTATATAAAAGGAACGTCTTTCTGTGGGCAGTCTTGAAGGAAAGTAGTGCTCTGAAATGTAGGGAAAAAAAAAGGTTTTAAAACAAAATTTTAAATGGATTGCCAGATTTGAATCAAAACTGCTTTGAAACTATTCTTCATAGAATAGTTATTATATTGGTATTCTTAAGGAGGCTCGATAGTAAAAAATCACTTTTTTAAAATTCTACTTAAATGAAGCAATTAACGTGATTATAATGTAATACAAGTTAAGAAATGATCATTCACATGAGAAAACATTCTACAAAATGCATGGTTGCCATGG
>JBCEWB010080912.1:0-12853 GCA_039654565.1 Peronia peronii | reverse complement strand
ATCTTGTTATCATTTGTGCACCTTCAGAATGGAAGTTTTTGTCGATTTGACAATTTTAGGATTTTCAGCCGCAGATCCCTAAAATATGTAAGATGAAATCAGGAAGTCTTTTTCATCATATCTTCCTCTTTTCTTTCTTTTTTGTTGTTATTGTCATATCCAGGTGCTCCTTGAGTATGGTGATGGTCAGGCAAGTGGAGAACTTGCCTCAGAAGAGGTTTGTATATTTAAAATTGTCAAAATTTCTGCATCATACTTTCTCCTAAACTAAAATATGCAAAAAATATTCTTAATGTGAAATTTGCAACATGTAGCAATGGGGCCTGACAACATGTTGTTTCCATTCTTCTTTTTAAGCTCTTTTTATATTATGATAATGACAGAATGATTGAGCAATCAGCATCTTTTTTTTTTCCACATAAAAGTAAAAAATCTGTGTGCTTGCATTATCCTAGAAATCGGATTTTTTTTTTTTTGTGAGATAGTTCATGCTATATTTGAATGTTTTTAGTCATTTATACATGAAAGAAGTTATTACACATGACAAAGCTTCTGGATATACTAGTAGAGAACCCATAGCCTTTGTGGGAGATTTTTTAAAATATAGGACAACCCAACACTGCCTTGCGACTCGGAATATATGGCAAGTGTGGGCACTTTGGTGCTGGTATCTTGGATGATTAAACTGAATGTTACTCAAGGAAAACGTGTTTGCAGACCTGCCTACCCTCCTGCGTTATGCCGGATCCTCCTGCATTTCGACCCACCATCCTACCCTCCTGCACCATGAAGATATATCCCTGTTTTTGGATGACATTGACATTTTATACTATTTCTCTTTCCGTTTCATACTTTGGTGTCATTCAGAATGCCACCGGCGGAGTATTATCTTTACCTTCAGTGTAGAAAGAAAATTGCACTCTCCTGTGCGTTGCTATGAACAATGGTCCTGCCTGCCACCGTTGCCAAGGCCTGCGTATGTAGGCCAACAGTACATAATGTAGCCCAGTCCGCACATGGCCAACAGTACATGGTTTAGCTGTGTCCTTACTAGGCCTGTGTATGACTGACAATGTTCGTGACTGATGGTTAACCGGTTAATCGACTCCATGACCGTCGATCATTGTATCGGTAAAATATTTTCCTCTTTGTCATGTATGACGTCAGATCAGTTATGGTTATGGCCTTAGTCTATTAGGACCAAAAACAAAAAAGCCACCACGCATACTCAGCCTGAGTTTCGCTCACTTGACCTTTAACTGGGGACTTCGATTAAGAAAAACGTGGGGTGATCTGACCTTGCAGATCAATCGGGCGTCAAATTCTGGTGATACCAAATATTACCATATAATGCTCGTAAATTAAAATTTTATTTAAATCACAAACAGTGACGATCACTTCACAAGTTTGCATTTTGTAACAACAACATACCACGTGTCAAACGTTTTGCACGGAGGTGGGATGGGGGGCAGAGGAGAAAATTCAAAGTGTGCACCTGGTGCCTCGAAGTCTATCACTCTATTGGTTTTAACCGTAAAAAAAATCACAAGAATCAGCCAGAATGCAATATTAACAGAATGATATTGATTTATGTTCAAGAAATGACAGTGTAGACACAAATGGCATTTTACATATGAAGCGAATTTCCTCATACTGTTACTGTATTACAGCTATCTAGAACATAATTCACATGCAAAGCACTATAAGTGACTCCTCAGCAGATCGCCTTCTTGGCACTTCTAATGTTAAATACTGAGGAAAACTCAGCGCAGACTTTTTTTTCCCTTTTTTTCCCCGTCTTTAATATAAAAAAAAAATAAACGGGGAGGGGTATGAGAAAGGTGACATTGAGACGAATGCGTGTCACTGACGGATGGAGTTTTCCCCAAGATCAAAGACACCGGTGTAGCTAACAGACCTGTGTGTGATCGGTCACAATAACTGGTTATATCGGTCAAGGAGTCATAATCGATTAATCGATTATGATGACTGATGATCGTTTAACAATTAATCATAGCTAAACAAGTCGTCCTCAGTGACATGCGAGTTACCCTTCCCATCCCCCTTCCCCTACTATGCGCATGTCAACTTTCGTCAAAAAAAAAAAAAAAATGTCACTGAACGGCCAAGAGCTGAGTTGTATTCACCATTTAACCCTAGTAGTATCAAGGGGACGATTTGCCGCAGCGTTTCTATATTTTGCATATTAATTAAGTTTTAGATAGCTACAAAACGATAACACGATATTCGTTTCATATATGTATGGACCTTTTTTGTCTGATTGTTATTTCTTGAATATGAATCTATATCATAGTGGAAATGTTTCTTTGGCGATTTTATGGTTAAGGCCATTAGAGTGGTCGACTTCGAGGCGCCCAGTGCAATTTTGTATTACATGCTTCCCACTTGTCCTCCCCCTCTCCCCCCTTATACCTCTCTCAACCCTCTCCCCCATGCAAACTTCTTTTAAGTAAATGACTGAAACAGATCATAGGATATTTGCCAAATAACCGCGATATTTGGGGGGGGGGGGGGGGGGAATGAAAGTCATATGAAACCGACTGTTGTTGAGCCTTGGAGTTAGAATCCCATTTGAACAGATGTCTAGTACTTTTTTCCCCATCCCCCACCCACCATAGAGCTTTGCCGTTGTTGTTATAGTTTGGCACATGGTATGTCCTTCCCAAATTAGTAGCTGATGAGACGGTTGCCACTTTTTTTATCAAATTAAAGGCACATCTAATGAGAGTTATAGGGTAATATTTGGTATCAAACTGCACTTGAATTCGATGCCTGATCGATCTGTAGAGTCAGATTTGTGAGATATTGAGTTTCACACCCCGAGCTTTCTCGATCTAAATCCCCGGTCAAAGGTCAAGTGAGTGAAACTCAGGCTGACTGTGGGTGGCGGCATTTTTTGTTTTTGGTCACAATAGACTAAGGTCAAGGCCATAACCATAACCGATGTGATGTCACACATGACAAAGAAGGAAATATTTAACCAATAGAATAATTGATCATCGATGGTCATGGGAGTCGATTAACCATTAACCGTCAGTCACAAACATTGTTGGTCATGCACAGGCCTAGTAGCTAACTGATGAACTCGTTAGCTTCATGGTCTGTCATGACCGACAATGTAACCGATCTTTGGTCATCATAATCGCTTAATTGATTATGAGTCTATGACCGATATAACCGGTTATCATGACCGATCATGCACAGGCCTAGTCCTGTAGTGTTATGTGTTGTACCCTGCCCGTCCCGCCCACATGCTCAGTAGTCATTCATGATCCTGTTGTCGATCGGCTCACGATCACACTTGTTGTTCATTTCTGAACCTAACTCTTTCAGAAGTTGCGATGTCCCATCCTGCCCCTCATTTTATCTTTTCATTTACAGTGTGCTTGTTGCGACCGTAGCTATGTAAAGTTATGACTCTCAATGTAGATATCTTGGGATCATTCACACACACAAGTCTGGTCCAATGCTGACAACTTGTTTAGCTTACGTCATTGGTGCCACGGACAGAAGACGGCAGGCTGGCTGCAGTGTGCATCATCATGTAGATCTGGGCCTGGGGGTCTTTCTGTTTACTTTACATAAGAAGAAATAAAAGAAAAAAAGACCCAAGTTTCGGCGATTTCGACACAATCTTGGTGTGAAATTTGACCCGTCTATCATTCTATGGAATGTCCTTGCCAGCAATCATGACGGACATTGTCTCACTCGTGGGCTATTTTCAGTCAATAAGATGGCTATTATTGCACCTATTTTTTTTCTTTTTTCGTGATAGTCATCACTACTAGATTTTAACTGCTTCGCTGCTAAGCATAAGTGGTACGGTCAGTTTTCCTCTCACCATCCAGTACCATCCCCCACCCACACTCATTTCTACCAACTGTGCATGAGCCAACCGCCAGTGTCCTCTACTTTCCCACGGGCAATCAAAACTGTCAACAGTCTGCTATTCAAGGTTACTAATTGTTACATGTAGAAGCAGATTATTCCGGGCTCTTGTCACTGATCATCTCTGAGTCGTGTTTGTCAGGTTTATCAAAAGATTCTGCGTATAGATGTGAAACACTAGTCAGTGGCCGGAGCATTGAATCAAAGGGAAAGAAGGGATACTGGGTGGCGGACTGAACGTGAACTTACTATGTTGCACTTCCCTGCCTCTCCCCTCCCATCTAGGAAGAAGATGACAAGTAATGCTAGCAATAGCATGCTATAATGTTGATTGCCTTCAGAAATGTAAGAGAACTGCACAAAAGAATAGAAATTTGTGCTTTGCATCTTCCAAACTTTAGTGAATGTTGCAAAATGCATCATATCTATGATTGACAGAAACTAGAACTGCCTCTGTATACATGTAATGAGTCTGAAAGAATGTAGGAAATACAGATCCAAATGTTTGATATTTATATTGAATGGAACTTTAAGTTCATGTACTGATGCTCAATTGTTATGTAATAATAATTAGTAATTCTAAGTAGGAACTATAGATCGGTAAATTTCCCTCCTTTTCCATGATTTTCGGTCCTTTTTGAGGCAGATATCCATCCTCGATTGTTGTGAGGTCTGTGTTTGTTGTTTTGGATGGGCTGGGAGTGGAAGCGGAAGAACAACAACACCACGCATTATTCTATTGAACATACATACAATTCAGATCAAACACCCTCATGAATCTACCATTCAATTATTATCACCTTTTCAGAATAATGCATCAAACATACTATGCTTTTTTTGGGTTTTTGTAAGTAGAAAACAGATCTTTAAGCAACAATTTTGTGTGCTAAATTTCAGATGGACACATTCGGCACTTTTTGAGTCCATAAGCCCTTTATGGGTTTTTCTGTAGATTTGTAGTATAGATATGTATATGATGTGTAGAGGAAATTTGCAAAATGTGTGAAAAGAGTGATGTGAGCGATTGATTGACACACAGAAATTCTATTTATTTACTTTATTAGAACATCTCTTTCTCCCAGTATTGCCGTTTTGATTTATGAGACGTGATACATCCTTTAGAATGGAGATGTTCAGTTTGTCAGACTCACTTTTAAACGTCTTCATGTGGGACAAGTAGACATATTCAGGATAAGTAAATATGATATAATAACAATACTAGAAAACATTGACTGAAATGTATTTTGAGAACAAGAAAAAAGATCATTAAGTATGAAAAAAAATAAAATGCGTTTTAGAACAAGCAATTGCTATATATATTCATTTTGTCAATTTTCCTTTCCTGAATTGCAGAAGGATGCAGGTCATTATGAAAGTGAGAGTGATAGTGATGATGACAGCTCCCGCCACAGCCGTGGCAAATTTACAAGCGAAAGGACTGGAGTAATATCTCTGACACCAGCTACGACAAGAGAGACCATTCCTGATACTTTAGGTCTGTTGTCCATGTTTGTTCAGAGTGCCGGTATGAAAAACCTCAATGCTAGAGAATATTTTTGCATGCCCCTTTCCTCACTTTCTTTTGTTTATTTCTTTGTAGTGAAAAAATAGGTTTCATTTGGTGGTGGTGGGGGAGGGGGGAGAGTTCCTTTGAGAAAAATGGTATGTTTATTGTGTCCTATCATTTATTGTGTAAGATTTATTATTCTCTTCAAGAAAATGTGATGCAAAAAGAATTTTTTTTTGAAGATTTCCATTTACTGTGCTTTCAAGGCATCTAGTCTGGCAATGGAATAAGGAATTAGCTTGAATCAAGTGAATGTCTATTGAAAGTAATTAATTTGTCATCTCCCTCTAGTAATTCATGGTTTTAAATGCTGAAATGGCTCTCAGTTGCATGACAAAAGTTCATCATTTTTGTGTTTGTGTCGTCTTAATGAAAATTTTTGTCAGATCATTAGGTCAACATACATAGTTCATCTGAAATATATTCTGTTGATACATGTCATAGTTTGATACTGTGCAAATGCTTCATTAGGTCTTTTTTAGAAATGTTTTGTTTTGATTTTCAATTCAATTGTTTATAAGCTAGATTTAGGCTGAGTGTTTTTGCCTGGCCTTTCTTTTTTTTTTTTCTTTCATCAGACTGAGGGAGTGAGTGAAAGGCTTTGCATTTCTGTTGTTTTCAGCATTCAGTGGCATTTGCAGTACAAAATTTATAGAATGAACAACAAAAGCTGCAAAGTAGAATTGAAGTGGTAGGAAAACTCCTCGGGTGGAGCGAGACAGGTGACGGTCTTCAGGGGAAGAGTGGGTTCTTTCATTAGATGTTTCGCCTTTAACTTCCTGACATCTTCTAGAACCCCGACTATACTGGGGCCATGACTCCCGATGTCTGTCACCCACCTTTTTTTTTTTTTTCTCTCAAAGACTTCTGGTGGGATTTGTACCAGTGCCGTTTGCTATTCGATCCAGCACTCTAACCTCTATGCTACGTGTGCCACTGTTTTTATGGCATAACTTATTCTATTTAAATCTACCGTCTTGCATCAAGTGGTGTAGTGGTCACATCGTTCATTTTGCACCAGATCCAACAGGAAGAGTTCTCTGCTACTGTTGCTAACTCACACAGGGCACTTCTAATAGTTCGGCCATTTAAGTTGAGCTTCTTCAGTAGAGAAGATACTGTTGAACCAACGTAGCCCTTTGCTCCCACTTCTACTGTGGATATGCTTGCCTTCATTCCAGCTGTACGCAAATCCTTTAGGAGATCTTGGTACTTGGCCATCTTGTACTCGTGCTGCTCCTCCATGTTTGTCTCAGGTAGCTCGATAAGGATGTACGACTTCACAACCCTCGAGCTAAGCACTATATCTAGCCTCATACCTGACCTCTTATTTAATTTGGGATATTCTCCCCATCCTGTCAAATTGACCACTATGTCCCAGTCGCCGGCTCCCTCCAGTATGCCACGTACTGGAGTGTTGCAGGGGATCTTGGTGGGAATACTTGTTGATTCTTGCACGAATGTATTTTTCCGAGATTCATCTAATTTTTTCGGCTTTATGAGTGCCGATGCAATTGTTCTTGCCAGCGCTTCAAGCACACGGTTGTGCCGTCAGGTATATCTTCCACTGGCCAAGCCGACTTTGCAACCAGAGAGAATATGTTGTAATGTCTGTTTCCCCTCAAAGAGTGGGCATTCATCGCTAGTCTCCTTCTTCCACCTGGTGAGGTTTGTTTTTGTGGGAAGCACATCAAGTGTGGCACGAATACTGAAAGCCAGTTTCATGGGTGCCATGTGCCAAATGTCCTTCCTTGGCATGGCTTTTTGGAGGACACCTTCCCAGTTTGTCCACTGCCCCTGTGGCTTCTGCTGCACAGCTTTTTGGACTCTTTTTTCATCTGCCTTGTGCCTGATCTCTTGGAGAATCATGTCTGGTTTTTCCTTAGGCATTGCTGTTGACCCCAGTGAAACCATTTGTCCCTCCGATCCTAATTCTTTCCTATCAGACTGAGTGAATCCAGTGATCCCCTTTGTAGGGACTGTTCTGCTGCATCGACGGCTTCTTTCCCTTTCCACTTTCAGCCCATTTTCAGTTCAGGTTCTATATTCCTCACAGCATCATCCTGTGAGCCCTTGAACATCAGATGAAGGCGGGCTTTGCCTATCTTGTGTTCTTCACTGAGGGACAGGTTAGTACAATGTTGGTTAAGCATGGTGGGAGCCCCAGCCACTTTCTTGTGTAGCGATTTGTTTTTGCCTCAAATCCCTCTACTGTTGAGACGGGGATTTCGTTGACTAAGAATGGCCATAGTAGTTTTGGGATCAACATGAATTGGAGGACCCACACTTTGAAACGTCCTAAGAGTCCACTCTTGTCTGTATTGTCCAGGCCAACTGTCAGCTGAGTCCGCACTTCATCCCTCTGCTTTGTGTCCTTTGGAGAAGCGTCATACCACCGACCAAGACTTTTTACGGGTAAGTCTGAGACCGTTGGTATTACTTGGTCACCTACCTGGAATTGCACTGTGTCATCCGTCTTCCCGTTTCTGAGAGACAGGCTTCTAGATTTCTTCGATTTGAATGCCATTCTGCACCAGGAGGCCAGATCATCCAGTCTCTGGAACATCTGCCCTGCCTCGTCTTGGGATGAGACTAGGATTGTTGTATCATCCATAAATGCCTTTAGTGGTGCCATTAGGCAACCCTCTCCCAAATCTGGTCACTTGGAAAATTGCTCACTGGCCTTCAGCAGTACTTGCATGGCCAACACGAAGAGAATTGGGGAGACTGTACAGCCTATGGCAATTCCTGTCTCTACCTGAATCCAGTTGGTGGTGTAGTTTCTTGTCACAAATCTCATCCTAAAGGACTCAAAGTATTCCTTCAGAAGTCTTGTCGTGTGGTCTGGGACATGATACATGTCAGTGCCAGCCATAGGAGCGAGTGAGGAACTGATCACTATGCATTAGCAAGGTCTAACCATATGACTTGCAGTTCCTGCTTCCTTGTTTTCACTCTCTGGATAGCCTCCCAGATCATGCTCGCATGTTCCAGGCACTCTGGGACTCAGGGACTCCTCCTTTCTGGACTGATGTGTCTATGTAGCCATTCTCCATTAGGTATGAAGTGAGCCGATTAGCTATTATCGAGAAGAATATTTTGCCTTTCACTTTCAGCAGAGACATTGGGCGGAATTGACGTATCTCCTCTGAGCTCTCCTCCTTTGGTATATAGACACCTTCAGCTTTATTCCACTGATTACTGATCTTTCCTTTTGTCCAGTGTGACCAGCTCCCTGTGCAATATCTTAAGCATCTTGGGACATTTCTTGTACACCAGGTATGGTATGCTGTTCGGACCTGGGGCAGATTTGCTTCGGGCCTTATTGACTATCTTTCCAACCTCGCGCAGAGTACATGGCTCTTCGTTGAATTCTCTACCTGGCTGGGAAGATCATATCAGTCCACTAATTGTGTCCAGTGCCTCTTTCCTGTGTGGGTCTGAATATGTCTTTCGCAAGTGCTCTTCTAATTCGTCCTGACTGGCGCTGAGCTCACTGGATCGTGGATTTTCAAAGAGACTTCTTGCATATTGGAAAGGGTTACTGAGGAATCTTTTGCGGTTCAGGCATGCCTTTCACTTTCTTATTCTTTCCTGCTCTGCTTTCCTCAGTGCATTGTGTCTCCCTTTCAGGTAACTTCAGATTTCTTGAAGACCCTCTTCTTGAATTCTGACGCACTTTTCAGCTGTTTGCTTAGCGGTTTCTTCTGCCTTCTGATCTCTTCCATTTTTTGCTGTCTGCGGTTTGGTTTTGGGGGTGGCTTTCGGCTGTTGTTCTTAATGCCATAGGTATCCTTACAATGGAAGTAGATGGTGTCCGTAATGAGTACTGTTCAGCTTTCTAGTTTCACTTTCTTTAAGTTTCCGCGGATAAGCTGGGCTAGTTTGTCATGTAGTTCTTCCCAATCTTTGGACCCTACAGAGGGGAACAGTATCCTTGGTTGCTTCTCATCTGAAGGCAAGCGGGGTTGTTCCTTGGATGGTTCAATGTTGAAGCCAGTTTCTTCTGACGACTTACCTGACGAGTCAGGGCGCTCTTGAGTATCTGGAACAGCGCATTGCTTCTTGGTCCGGTGGATCTTCATTCCCCTTTCGGTGCTGAAATATCTGCCACAAGTACTTGGGGGCCCCATGGGATTAGGCAATCTTCTTGTCCGTTTCCGTGTCCGAGGCGTTTCCATGTGGGCACCTATGGATCCATCATTCTCCCCCCCTTTCGGTGGATCTGAGGGCATTTTTTCCTATGCGTACTTGTAGCGGTGATATTTATGAGTACAAGGGGTGCTAACCCTTGTACCCAAGGTCTGGTCTTTCCCAGTGTCAATCAGTCTTTCCTGATTGTCCTTCGATCTTTCCCAAATGTCAGAGGGCTTAGCCCATGTCAGTGGATGTAAGCGAATGGCAGGACCTGTCACTCTCAGTTCAAGTAATAAAGATAGAATGCAGGATTGTGAAGCTGGTGAATGCTATTTCACACAAATGCATCCAGTGAATACCTGCTGTTCCCATGAAACATGACATGGGGAAAACTAGTCTACAGTAGATGCATATATCATCCCAACTAGTTGTGCCTGTTACGATTTGTTAAGTTGTGCCTAACATGCTGTGGCACACTCTTTGTGCTGGTCGGTCAGTGGTAAACAGTATTCATCCTCCTCCTTTCTTCCAGTTACTAATCTATCCTTATGATGTCTCCACTCACTTACTCTCATGACATACGCACCTCTTGCAAACTGTCACATTTGAAAGTTTATCTTCTCAGGACTTGCATGGTGTGTTCCAGTCGATCTGCTAGGTGAAGTACTTTGTTTATAGATCCAGTTGTATACAAAGCTTATGAGGAATTGGGCTCACACACGTTTCTAACAAACATAGAAAGAAGATCAGGAACTAAAACATTTGGTTAAACAAGCCAGAGTGTTGAACCATTAAAAATTGAGCAAAGTCGTTGAAAGTGATGGGCACCACAGTAAGGGTATACACTGGAATGTTAATGAGGAAAAAGGCAATCACATTCCCAGCATTTATGTTCCTTTTAATTTATGCCACATTTTCAGAAATCAATGACGAACAGGCTGCACAGATAGAGCAATTCATGTCTGACAAACCACCAAAACAAAAAGGAAAAGGTCCAAGAGGCCAGGAGCGTCCAAGTGCTCACAGTCGTTTAGGAAATAAGCAAAGGTCTGGACCTCAGGGTAATACAGGACTTCTACAGGGTCCGCGGATGGGTGCTGGTCCTTTTCCACGTGGAATGCCAAGCCATCCATTTCGGATGGGTTTCCCATTTGCTGGTGGCACTCAGAACAGAGGTCCATTTCCAGGGGGACTAATGAACCCAAGAAGTCCATTTCCACTCAGACTTATGAATCAAAGAGGTCTGTTTCCAGGGGTTCCTCCAAATCAAAGAGGGCCATTTTTGGGTGGCCCTGAATCTCCAAGAAATTTTGGCCCGCAAGGCCAAGGTGGACCTCAGCGAGGTCCGTTTCCTCCAAATCAACAAAATCGATTCCCAGGAAATCAGAGAGGACCATTTCCTGAAGGTATCCTTAATCAAGGTCAGCTAAGAATGCTTCAGCAAATGCACGGGCTGAGACAGCAAAGTCAAATGAGCCAGAGAGGACCGAACTTAGCCCAGTTCAGGCAGAGGTCTGCACAGATGGGACAAGGTATGCGCATGACAGGCCCAGGGGGAAGTGGTCCCAGGCCATTGATGGGACCAGGTGGGCCACTTGTGCGACCTCCTCCAGGCCAGCCGATACATTCTTTGGTCAAGCCCCTGATAGGACAACAGCCAAGAAAGGGAGCCCCAAATTCTGTAAGTATTGATTTGCAGCATCACTGCTTACAGGAGTAATTATTATAAATGATAGTAATAGATGGAAAATATGAATTTGCTCTTGTCTTACAGTGAAATTGCCCAAGTTCATGTGGATGACATGACAAACATCAGCAAAGATTCATTTTCCATAAGTTGTAATATTTGAGATAAAGATAGAGGAAAATTCACTCCATTAATATTAGTTTGCTGCTTACTCAGTATGTAAATTAGAAAAGGCCATCCCAGAATCAATCTGTCAACATTAACTGTGTTAAAATATATTCAAGTTAACCAGCATGTTGTGCAGTAGTTGTTTGCAGATGAACTTTGGATATGTATATCTGTATGTCAATTATGAAACATAAATAGTAGCTGTTGAACTACAAGTCTATTCTGATAGCCATTCTGACAGTAGTGATAGTGTGACATTTCCTACAGAGATACATGATTGCCCTGTAACAATGAGGTCTGGGTTTTAAAGGGTTGACTTTGATCTTGTTCCCAGAGCAAGACCCCGAGTAAGATTAGAGTTGTATATTTTTTTTATCTTTGGTGAACCAGTTTTTTATTTTTGTATTTTATTTTATTTTTTTTTGTTATTCCATGGGTAGTCATTAACACTCATGTGACTTAGTTACATATACTAATATAATCAAATCATATACCAGGAGGGCATGATATTTACACATTCAGTGACTTGTAAGTAAACATTTTCATTTTTTTTTTGTGCTCCTTGATTTTGTGTTCATTTTTTATTTCATGTTTCCTGACAATTTACACTCTCTTTTTCCCGCAAGTAATTTGTGAATGAATATATTTAGTACACAATCCATTTTCCCTCAAATTTTTGTTATGCACAGTATCAGGTAGATCATCATATCTGGTTGTACATGGTAGTAGAACACTGTTGGGTAATGACTCAAAGCAAAGCATACATTCATTTGTTTTTGCTTTTTGGAAGGTCTTATCCTCACATTGTACAATCTAAATAAAGAATTATAATGAACTAACAGTATTTTGAAAATTTTTTTTTTTTTTGCTATATATTTCTGAATATGAGTGCTTCTCATTTATATATTTTGTGATTGTTTTGAAATGTTAGGTCCCACCGCAGGGTCGCATCCCCCCTCATCAGCGTCTCGGCCCAGTGCAGAAGCAGAGCAGATTCCAGCATTCACCCAATCAACCTGGAGGTCCCAACAGGCTGATGGTTCGGGCACCAGGCATGGGGCAAGGTGCACAGCCACCAATAGGAGATGCTCAGTCAATCAGGAAACATAAAATTTACATCAACCCCAAATTCCAAGGGCCGCAGGTACTGTGACACAACTCAATGAGAAATTGTGTGATCTTATATCTAAATTAAGTACATGCTTCTAGTATAAGAATATGCCAAAGGTATAAGGTGGTTCTTATGTCATAACAGATTTAAATATGTGAATATAAATAAGTACTCTCAACCACGGTTAGTAAGAAAACGCTTAATAAGAAACTTGCGTTACAAAGAAAGAATCTTTGGGAACGTTTTTTTTACTATGTAATTTGTTATGCTTATA
>JBCEWB010080901.1:0-12854 GCA_039654565.1 Peronia peronii | reverse complement strand
CATAATCAGGCCACACTGTGGACTAACCCGTAAGCATTTCTTTGTTTGACAACACATGGGACAGCACTTGTGATTGGCTCTATGGATAATGAGGTGTAAAGTTTAGCCTTCTGAGTGGTCAGTTGTTTTGCTACTTTGGTCGGTCTGTAAACACTTGAGTCATTTGTGGCACGTGCAATTGTCCATGGGATGGCAAAGCAACATGTTTTCATTAAAAAATAATACAGTTATGTGAAAACTAACTCGAAGTTTAAACGCTGGGCATTATCGATTATTGGTGTAATTATACGCTAAGAAAGGTATAGCGTATACCTGGAATTGTTAGATATAATTACAACACGCACACGGGGAAAAAGGCTGTACTTATTCGCATAGATAAATCTTTAACGGTAACGATCAACTAATCATAGTAGTGAAGATAACCTGTGGTCAGGCAGGTTGTGTAACTTTTCAATCTGCCTAAGAACCCATCTGCCTAAGAGCCCGCTTTTTTTGTCTCCCGGGGACCGGGTTCTTTGGTGGAGACCACTGTATTTGGTACAATGATGATGAATATCATAAGAGATGAAACAAGAAAGAGGCTAATAAAAAATTATACATTTGAAAATGTACTCAACCGCTTTAGTGAATTCAATACAAAAATTGCTAAAATTCTGATAATTAATAGTCTACGTTTCGGGAATAAAATCAGTGTAGCTCTGATGTTCTCATGTTGGTGTTTTGTACCTGACCAGCAGCTATGTAGATGGCTGTGACAATATTTGATGCATGAGCATTGAAGCCTCCTATGCTGCCTGCCATGGCTGAACCCACAAGATTTTTGCTGATATTGAGATCCACAAGAGCTGGCACTGTTGTCTTGAGAACGTTCTTCACCACATGTGCTCTTACAATGGCTTCACACACCACTGATTTTCCCCTGCCCTCAATCCTGTGAGACAAATACTGGCACTTTAGCTAGGCAGCAATGAAATCTGAGCCCAGCTCTATAGACACAGAATAAAACCCTGCCCATGAAATTCATATTAATGCACATGCTCAACAAAGTCCATCCTAACATTACCTATCAAATCATTTATTTATCTTGCATAGAGACAGATATCTCGGTGGCCAAAAACCAAAATTTACATGGATAACAATTCACTGAATCACTGTTTGCCGTATCCAAAGTAAAAGAATCATGAATGTCAGACAATGCATACTCTTAAGTCTCCAAGTACAAAATTACATGTCACACTGATACCATTTTCACCACACGTTTTCACAAGATAGTCATATATTAATGGACATTAAAATCAGACGTTGTTTCCTTGAGAACAATGATGTAGTCCACATACTGCATACTCCGAAGTCTCCAAATAACATAATACATGTCAAATATGCCATTTCAACACTATAATCATAAACTATTATATCTCATTTTCACACATTAATTGCACATTATTATATCTCTCAAATCCTAACACAAGATCTCAAAAGCTTACCAATTAATTGCTGCTGGCTTCTTGTCAGTGCAATAATTTCCACTGAGGCTGATGATCTCCATGTCGGGGAATGTCTCTGTTAGCATGTTGAGGGATTTCTCAGAACCCTACAGAACATACATGACAAGTTTTATTACCAGACTGTAGACAGTATAAATTTAAGAAGTATATGCCACAGACAGCAAATCATGAAGATCAGAAAAAAGAGGAGAGAAGTCTTATCTCTAGACCTCACAGTGAATAAAGAACAACTTAATTTCACTTTCTGATGAGAAATAGTCATCAAAAGATTGAAATCACAATGACCACTGACAGACCACCCTTTTTATTATCATGATCAAACTATGTCAATCTGGCTCTACATAAATTTGTAGTTTAATACTGAAACTTAACTTTGTGCAGCTTTCAATTTTTAAATTTCATCTTTTGGTGAGCAGAAATGTATTTCTGCAGCAATTAGTCAACACAGCTTCAATAAATGATGAAGCATGTTCTGAACACAAACTAAAAGTCATTGTTTTGATATAAAAAAATAGTAGGACTCTTACTTTTATAATAACAACAGAACAAAATAATCCATACTTTGATAAGTATAACCTTAATGTATTAAAGTAAGCATCACAAATTACCTTGGATAACATATTCATGCCCATAGCATCTCCAGTTGTGGAAACAAATCTGATATACAGACTCCTTCCAGCCAGGGCAATGTGTAACTTTTTCAAACGTGCAAACCTATCAATGGAAGAAAAAGATCATTTCAATATTTAAGTGATAAAAACTTATAATGACAACATTAATCTTATCTCACTTGATTTCTTCTATTTCCAATCCAATAAAGATGAAGCCAAGCACATATTTCCTCTCATTTTAAGACATGAGATGGGTTGGGGAAAGAGTGTAAAAAGGGTAACCTACTAACATTTCCAGGACATGGCCATGATTTTTTGTAACCATCTGACAGAGGCTAGATCATATACTAAAAAGACAGGCAATGCATACAAATTAATATGTGCTAAAAGTGCTCTGACCTTATGTTTATGTCTCTATTTGTGATCCATTCAGCCCACATCCGGATTCTCATCATAATCTAACCATCTCTGCTGCCCCAGCCTACACACTATGTACTACATTAAACTATACCCAGAGGATCCATAAAAGTTACCTGCTGGTGGTGTCAAAGCATTCTTTCACCAAATCAAAGTTGTCAGGATTTTCCAACCAGTGTTTCACCTCACTGAAACAACAAAACACAATCATATAAAGAAAAAAAAATTCTTGGTGTTATTTATACTAAGTAATCTATAAATGAATTGAAAGTTTGAATATGGTTACTGTAGATAACTTAAATTTGGATGTTATTCATATTTCCCATGTTCCTAACTCATGTCATGGAAAGGGGAAAAATGTATCAAAAACAAAATTGTTTACAAAACTTGTACTCTGCATACCATTTCTGTACTAAATGCATGGTACAGTTATCTTGCTGAAAATTTTGCTATACTAACATCAATACACATAAATGCACTCAAGAAAATATGAAACACACTCGAAAATAGTTTCAGCTTCCGTGCCAGCATCTGACAAGTGAGGTAAAATAATCCTGCAGCCACACAAAACTACAGAATCCGCGGAATAACCTCAACCTAATTCAGATAAGATTCTTGATAGAAAGGATAAGACAGTAGAATACCTTGCTCTTTGAGCAGTTGGGAATCTAACAACTGGTCCTCTGGTCATACCATCATTTGTAATACTGCTCACAACTCCACCACTTTGCTGGGAAATAGTAACAAAATAAAAACATTCAAAAACAAAACTGAAACATAAATTTTTAAAATGCAATAATGCTCCTATCCTTTTCATTAATATCTTCATTTTCTTGTAAAAGGAGCTGAAACAGTTCATTGGTTTGAATCATCAAAGAACTGCATGGAGGATTTTGTAGAAAAAAAAAAAAAAAAGCCTTGAATCTCTGACAAATATAACTTTCAAACAAATAATTTTTGAAAAAAAAGAAAAAAAAAAAAAAATCCTAGTCATTCACTATTGCTACTAGATGTGTTCAGAAATTATTGTTCTGTCTTGGGATAATGTAAGAACTTGATATTACCTCTGCTGTTCCTGGAATCAAAATCATTTGTCACGATCAGTATTTAATTAAACAGTCATCAAATATTAGGATTAAAGTTTTTTTAACTACTGAGTGCCCTACTGTCCTAGTGACAGTCCAGTATACCTCTAGAGCTCTGCAGCCTCTGTTTGTACTGGCCACCAGGCAGCCTTCTGTCGTTGCCATGGGAACATGATACCGAACACCATCCAACAACAGTGGACCTGCTACACCCACTGGGACTGGCATATAACCAATCACATTTTCACAACAAGCACCTTCCACCTGTAAATGTACAAAGGTAATCCACAGTAAAATCTGACACAGGATATTTATGACAAAACCATCTCTCATGTACATAGTTTCTAGCTGGTATTCTGACAAAGTCCTTCAAAGAACTGAAGTTTCTCTTCATCATTTTAGTGGATGCATTTGAATAAAGGTAATCCATAATTTGACAGAGTACTTAAAAAAAATATAATATCTCATGCACATATTTTCCGATTCGTAATTCTCTTAGTGAATTTAAAAAGTATCTATTTAAAGTACCCTTTAAAGTATCTCTTCTTGAGCATGCAATAGTTAATTTCTTGTCTGATCTTTGCATGTACTTTTCTTGAATACTGAATTAGCAATGATTTCTGATCATCAAATGGACATAAAAACTGACAATACTTTTGGTCTGGGTAATAAAACTTTTACTGCCCCCAAATTTTATATGAAACTGATGATCATCATGTTTATCAGTTCCAGTGAGCATGGAATAATTATTATTTGCCGTATTTTACAGTGCAGAATCATCAAAGAGTCAGTAGGTCACCAAGTTTTCTGACTCACTACAGACTACAAATTCCATCACTGCCTTCCCCCCATAAAAAAACCCCAAACTCTCAGGTATCTTTAATACAATTCAGTATTTCTAGTGGGTCTAATACTCACATATTTGTAGTTGTAATGCATAAACGGCAGATTATCCAAAGCTGTTTTCACTGATAATTCATTTGTGAGCATTTGTCGTCTGAAAAAAAAAGAAAAAAGAGAGAAATAGTTCTCAATCAAATACAAACTATTTGTAGCAGGTCAAATTATTTTCATAAAAGAAATCAATACATTTTCATTTCAATATTTCACAATGTAATTCCTGCAAAGATGTGTTCCAAATTTAAATACATAAAACTTGAGAGCTCAATATGAACTATAAAACATCTTTCAAAATATTTATGGAACACAGATGGTCAAACATTTAAAAGTGTTAATTAACAGGAAAAAAAAAGTCAAGAAAATTATTAAAAAAAACAAAATTACTAGCATGTCTTGACTAGCATACATGATATGAGAAGAAGATGGAAAAATAAGAAAAGTGAGAGGGAAAAAAAATGATCTGGATCTTTACAAAAGCAAGTGGCAATATAACTCTCTCATTTTTCAAATGTTAAGAATCAGATTTTATATATATAGACTACAAGCTAGACAAAAAGTCACCCCTATCCAAGCCAAGTTCAGTCCATTAGTTGGGATGGGGTATTGTCAAAGTAGCCTTATCGTCAACAAATCACTATCACTTTCACTATGCATAATATAATTAATGCAAATGGTGTGAAATTCTAATGTTACATTAATTGGCCTTTGAAAAACCAGCATTTCACTTATGTAAGTCAATATAAAGACCGTGGTTTTTGAATTTTTTTTTTTTTTACCCCATTTGTATTACATCTCAGTGACAACTGCTGGTCAAATCAGGCAGAGAAATGCTGGCAACTAGCCAGTCAATGAAAAGTTGAAAAGCTAGTAGTCAGCATAAAATGAATGACAATAATACAGCCAGTTTTCCAACTCAACTGGAAGTTTGACATCTCTGATATAATTTACAAAGATTTAGGCAATTACTTGATTTAACCCTCCCAGACCAGACCAGTTTTTAAAACAAGCCACAGTGCTATCCTATGACACAACTGAATTTTCATATCCTTCTTAAAGGATACTTTTTCAGACTATATGTTGGTCTGTCATTAAAAGTCTGTGCTCTGTAAGTAGGTTCTCAGTTTTCTCATAAAAAAAAAAATACCCCAGAATGGTCTTTGCTTCCAGGCTTTTCAAGTAGATAGCTATAAACTCTGTATCAGAATGTCACTCTGGCCTTTAAGAGACAGAACAAACCAGCAAAAGAAAACCACTACATAAAATCATCCTTGGATTTTGTACACATGTATTTCTATATTCAGTTGAAAAATATTCTGATCACATGGATGACCCGAATTTACTACTGATGATTTCATGCATCAACAGCCGACTGAGATTTACCTTATGGCAACACCTCTGATATGGTTGGCCAGCATACTTTCCAGCTTGTATGCCGGGATGTGTTTGGTTTTCACCAAAAGTTTTATCTCCTCATCTGTCAAAGCCTCGGGGCCAGCCTAACATGAGGGAAGAAAACCCAAGGGTCATCAGATAATGTATACTATGCAATACACTAACCTAGGGCCAAGAGATTTGGTTATCATTGCCATAACTGTCACTGCCATAGAACCACAACAGTACATGATGATGATATTCAACATCAAACAACAATGACCCCTCATGATGATGTGATTATCCAAAAATTAAATATATGTAAATCCTTCATCTCAATACTCAAAGTAAAATTTCACTTCAGGTCTCAGTTCTTGACTCGACAATTCAGTTTCATACCGTGCCAATATGATGAGTTTCTTAATTTTGTGCAGTTATAGTTAATCTTGAAAGTGTCAAGAAGAAGATCTGCTTCACTACTGTGATTTTATATTCTGTGCAATATGTCATATAAGTTATAATTTTATTTGATTATGTGGACGTTCAACCTATGTCATATTACTAATCTTAAAATATCAATTTTCAAAACCATGAACATTTTATCATCCTTGCCTTAATTGCAACACTATCTAAAAACATTCAAACCGTCAACATCATAAAAAATGTTTCATTTTCATTAAAAAATAAAACTGCATATAAGTACGAGAATCATCACATGAAACACTCACATCTGAATTCAGTATGGCAACACATTCCTCAAGGGGTCTTGGTGGCTCTGCAGATATTTTAGGTTGATAGTGGAATGCAGAGACCTCACTCTCTACTAGCTCCTGAGAAAGATTTGTAATCTCTCCATCTGTCTGGACTTCCTTGTGACAAACTGACACGCCATTTTCATCTCTGTCCTCCTCTGAGCTACTGCTGTCATCGACATCTTGAGCTCCAAGGAAAAATGCTGGCTTTGCTTCCTCCTTGACAGCATCAGCTTGCTTTCCAATCACACTGTTACCTAAGAATACACAACTGCTACTAGTTAGACTGACAAAAGTCATTAATTAACCGCCTCACTGCTATACCTTGCGAAAAGACTTGAGAAAAAGACCATGTATTTGAATTCTGTTTCATCAATTTACACGCATCTCATTCTTATTTTGCAAATCTTGCACTAATAATATAAATGAATTTGATTCTCCTCATATCACTATTTTGTAATTATCAAAATTTAACTGGCCTTAACAGATGTTTTTTGATTAGCATGGCAAAGCAAAACAAAAAAATCTGTGATTTTTCAAAAAGAACTGAAGAATATTTCCAAACTCTGCAATACACAAATAATTGTGAACAGTTGAAGAAAAAAAAAAGATATGGGGAAAAAAAAACAAAAAAAACAGGAAAGGACTGAGAGTGAGCCTTATGCAATCAATTACGTGAGTTACTTACAAACTTTCATCTCCTGAGATGGCATTGTTATTGGAGTGGGTAGTCTACTGCACAAAGATGTACTGGATTTAATTTGTTGATTTTCAGTGGCTGACTGAACTCTCAGCAGTTTCTGTACTTCTTGATCTACCTTGTCATCAAAGAACACATACTTGATGGTCAAAGCAACTCCTAGAATTAGTGTGAGTCCGTAGTCGAGGTTGGAGGTCAGCAGTCTGCAGGACGGGATATCAATGTGTGATAAAAATCTAACTATTCAAAATACATTTGTGTTGACAATTTTCAATTTTCAGCTGACGCTAAGCAAATGTTTAAAATTTTGAATCGCAAGACGTATTTTCTGTATCATTTAGACAGAGGCACAAAAGATTTGTACTATACACATAAACACATAAAATTCCAAATATAAGAAAAAAAAAAAAGAATTTCAATCTCACTAAAATCCTAAATTATTACAAACATCTCAATATTCTTTCATAAATGTGGATTTAATCTTTCATTATAAATATGCATTCAAATTGTGCTACAGTGAGTGATTATAAAGTAATATTTTAAAATTTAAAATTTTAAAATCATGAATCAACTGAATCATGACCTAATGAAAAATATACATCTACAGGCTCTAAAATCTTTTTTGTTGTTGTTCTTTAACCTGCTTATGTAGAACTGCCACAAGGGAATGTCTGGCTGAATCCGCTGATCTCCAATCTGCTCCAGAGATCCCCCACCAACAACTCCAGTACTACGATTTTCGGTGTGGGATGTCTCGGCAATAAATCGACTGTGGGCATGCACCAGGACCAGGCCAGCAGACTGAGGGTCACAATGGTCATAACAGTTTATGACACTGACTATATTTCATTCTTCTTTTATAACATGTTCCTCCACTCCTAAACATCCATAACAAAAAAACATGACAATTCATATGTAATATGAAAAATTTCTATCGAATCAGCACTTCAATAAAACAGATAAATGACATGTTAGAAGATTTCTGATCTGCTTCTGACCCTATTCATTGCATGAATACAGAGGTATCATTATTTTCCTCCCCATATCTATATCTTTCCTATATCGTGATTCAATCCCACAAATCTAAATTCACTTAAAAGGATTCACCACCCTCCTCCTCTTCTCCCTCTCCCTCGTTTCACTCCTTTTGTTCAATAGCTAACCACTCCATAAAAGATCAGAGTAAATAAGTATATCAAAATTCAGTTAATTGTATCATTTGCAAACATTGCACAAAGGACATGGACTTAAACATGACATATTTGAAGTTGATCTGAATGTTTACAGCCAAATATCATAATGCTTGCAGCCCACAGCTAACAAAAATTAGCCATTGCGCTACTGGCTATTGCTTGATAAACTCAGATAAGTTAATTAAACTGAACAATTAATGATATACATGATTAATGTTATGATTATTGCCCCAACAAAGAGCCAAGCGGGCTCGAAAATTTGGCAGAAGATTAACTTCAATATCAGATCTAAGTTCTTTGTATGTTATTTGTTTTTTTTTAATTGTTTGATTAGTTGCCGGTTGGACAGTCGTGTTATATTTTGTAAAATGATTAATGTTATAATTATGATCATATTTATGATCAAACCATCTTACAATTTAAAAGCAGTAACATTCCTTTTTTTTTTTTTTTTTTTGTGTTTCACAGAGCAACAACAGACCTCCTTGTATAATAAAATTTTTCACTGGAAAACATAACAAGCACTGCAATAGTATTGTTATTAGCATAGCAGACTTATTGTCAAAGTGGAGAAGATGGATCATTAACTGTAATTTAAACATTTGCGTAAATATTTCACATGACAGGGATCCTTCATCACTTGAAAGAGGAAATGGGATCAGCGCATCCTTTGTTGTTAAATGTTTGCAGGAGTGTGCTCAACAGCAAACACAATAACATGATATTTCCTCACAATCACCTCTTCAAATTGCTGGGATTTTCCTTTCTATTAACTGTGATGTTAACAAAACAGGACAATGCTGGTATGATGACCATTTAATCTGATACTTTGCAACTCACCATAATAATCTTGACCCTCTGTGTGACTGGGTTGGGTTTCTTTTCCTCCTCCTCTTTCTGCAGAACTTTGGCCAACTGCTGAAGCTGTCTCAGTGGCTTGCCTTCATTGCGGTCCCGGGACACCTGACAAATAGATAATTCAGTGCTCTTCTTCAGGTCCACCTAATTACTGAGGTTAATTTTACTGCTCCAGGATTGCTGAATATTGCAATAAATGGTAGAATGTCATACACTCATAATGCCCACATAAAATAAACATGTTACAGACATTGATTTTTATGACCTGGTTGGTGGATCCTATGAATATGCAACAGGAAAGAAGATGAATAGTTTATTACCCTGATTAACAAACGGTATGTTCTGATGTTGACCGTGACTCCCACAAATCAACAGGGAAAAACAGCGAAGGCGGACAAACACTACAAAGCCTATCCTAAATGTGTAGGATTTAATTCTGCAAAACAAATATCTCATCACAGATTCAGAGATGCTTGAAAAAAACTTTTGGTAACAGACCTGTATATGTAAAATGTGTACACACACACATCCATGCGTGCACGCACACACACACACACACACACACACAAAATTTTCTAGATAAATATTTGTTTCAGTTTCTCAGAAATCCATGATGAAAATTTGATGTGTTCCAAAACAAATCTATAGCAATTGGAAATTGGAATATTGGAAATTATGTGAAAAAATGAGACTCTTGTACTTAAAACATTGTTCGTAATCAAGACTGCTGTACTAAGATCTCTAATAAATGCACATATGAACCTAATGCACTTATCCATCATGATCTGTTGGAAGTACAAGCAACATGATTATGGTCTAGGTCAGGCTGAAATACTGATTTTGCAAAATTAATGTTCATCCCAATCACCTAAAAATATTATTAATGTACTGACAGAGGTATATGTCACTGATCCAAAAATGCAAAGTATGCAAATTATGGATTTCTAGCTTAACATTACATGTACACAAAAAATGAAGAAACTAACAAAAAATTAAATGACACAAATGTTTTTCTAAAAAATCACAAGTAGTTAATAAAAGAACAAAAAATTAACTGTATCTAACACCACAATACTCATCCCAAGCATGAAACCCAATTATGTGGAAAACTTGTTCACGCACAGCGTAATATTCCACCACATGATCACCTCATGATCATCTCCAGTGACCCATTACCACAGCCAAATTACACACTACAGGTTAAAACCCTTAGATAATTCAGAATTCATAAGCAACACGATCCTATATTAGAAATCAATAAAAAAAAACTGGACTTGTGTTGGATAGCATAAACATCATGATCTGCTTCACAGATCAATTAGCTGAAGAGTAATATAATACAACTGCTCTATACCAAGGACCAGCCAGAAAATGCAGCAGTCAGCAAAAATATTTTTACTCACAAACAAACACTGGTGAACTAAGTTGATCAGTTTAACATAATTTAGCAACCTGTCACTGAGAAGAGTTCATGTATCTGTGTTCAACTGTTTTTTTTTATAGCTATGTCAGTAGGAGATGGGACATGATGAAATCAGGCTCTTGTCAAATTTTAAGCATATTGAGTATATTGACATCACTGTCAAGATTATTTATTTTCCTTTCTGTGTGTGAAAAAATATTTCAAAAAAAAAAAAAAAAAAATTCAAGATGATGGGGGTGACCTGTTGCTGCAGTTGAATTTAGTGAAAGAATGGCCTTCACTTTTGTTAATCCTTATTAATCCCTATTAGGCCATGCCACTATAAAATATAATTTTTGGGCTTTTACTCAACCTATTTCAGCAAATTTAAATCTGAAATGCATTTCTAGATTGATATAGAAGGATTCTGTTTCATTAACTATTGGAAAACACATGATTTCTCCAATCTCCTCAATTTGACATATATAGCGTCTCATATGTAAGTTTGAGCCACTTTGGTAAAATGCTGCATGCTTTCTTTTTATGCTTCATGTGTTTTTGCAACCTGAGTAAATGTCATACATATACTAAATTTTGCAAAATACATGGAATGCCTTCACAGAAAATATACATAATTATTGTCGACATCCGTTCGTCTCGAGAGATGATGGTGTAGCGCTGGGATTGGGGATGGCATCTTTTAGAGTGGCTGCAGAGCCCCACCCAAGAATGGCAGTCTCACGAACAGTTGTTGCAAATAAAGGGGGTTGACACTGCCACAGAGGCTGCCCTTTCCTTTCTCCCTGCCCTCTTGTCTGCGAGCTGGTCGTTTCTGGTGATTTCTGCCCGCTTCACTCCCTCACTGACAGTGGCTCGCCAGAACCGGCGGTTGTCGGCAGAGCATTTCCAGATGTTGGGGTCAATGCCGGCTGCCTTCATGTCGAACTTGCAGACATCCTTGAACTGGAGCTGCGGTCTTCCTGTGGGGCGGGAACCCTCGCGCAAGCTCCTCATACATCAGGTCCTTTGGGATGTACCCATCGTCCATGTGGTGTGCGTGGCCTAGCCACTTGAGGCATTTCCCGGCTAAGGAGTGCAAACAGGCTTGGGATGCCGGGGCGCTGGAGGACCTCTGTATTTGTCACCTTGTCTTGCCACTTGATCTAAAGGAGGCGTCTGAGGCAGTGTAGGTGGAAGCTGTTGAGCCACTTCTCCTGGCCGGCATATGTAATCCAAGACTCGCTCCCGTACAGCAAAGTGCTGAGTACGCAGACCTGGTAGACGTGTAGCTTTGTGTTCACTGTTAGCTGGCTGTTGCTCCAAACACGCTTATTCAGCTTGGACATGACTGCAGCGGCTTTCCCAATCCTGCTGTATATCTCTGTGTCCAGGGAGAGAGAGCTGGCAACGGTGGACGCCAAGTATGTGAAAGTTTCCACGACCTCGAGATGTGTGTTGTTGATGGTGATGAACGGCGCTGTATCTGTACCCTGGGCTGGGATATTAGTCTGCTTTAGGCTGATGGTCAGTCCAAATTCTTACAGGCATGGGACAGGCAACTGACTAGCTCCTGTAGACCAGCCTCAGTGTGAGACGTCAGCGCCGCATCATCTGTGATCAGCATTTCTTGGATGAGGACCTCCCTAACCTTCATCCTGGCATGCAGTTGGGTGATGTTAAACAGATTCCCCATTCGCTCTGATGCGGATGAATATGCCTTCCTCGCAGTCGGCAAAAGCATACTGAAGGAGCAAGGAGAAGAAGGTCCCAAATGGCGTTGGCGCCAAGACGCAGCCTTGCTTCACACTGCTGCTCACAGGGAAGGTCTCGGATGTGCCACCATTGAAACAGACTGTGCTACATAATTATAATATAAACAATATAAATTATCATCATTATAGTCCCTGGTAACAGAATTCTGTTTCAGCCAATTAGTCCTTACCACTGAATGATAATAAATTACAGTCGAGTCCGCTTAAATCAAATTTGCTGGGACCAACCTAATGGGTTCGATTAAAGAGAGTTCGTCTTCCAGTTTTTAACGGGGGGGGGGCGGGGCA
>JBCEWB010080880.1:0-12855 GCA_039654565.1 Peronia peronii | reverse complement strand
CACCAAAATTAGCAGCTTCTAAAAGCCGAGATAATCCTACTTTCTTTGGATTGAAAGGCTTAAGGAAAACAAACAAGACTGCCATTAGCCGACAGCGGAAAAAAATGTCGTATGTTAAGACAGGGGTTCCCAAACGGTGGGTCGGAAAGCCTTGCTAGAAGTAGCTTGGGATAAAATCAATTTTAACTCATCAGTTACATTTTTTATGCTCGCAGAATGATTGTGGTTTTGTTCCAGTGTCTCCCCTAAAAATGTATGCTACAGCGGTTCAATGTCATTCTATGACACTAGTTTGCTAATAAATAATTACAGGATTTTTAATTTTTTAAATTTTTTTTTGGTTACATATTTCTCTCCCTCTCCATCAGAGAAATCAAAATACAAATCAAGCTGCTTATGGTAGGAGGTCGCGTGAGTTTCAAGCTTTTGGACAAGGGGTCAAGAGTGCAAAAATCACTGTGCCAGAGATTTTCATTGACCTTTTCAGAAATAAAGGGTTTCAGGGCAAAATGAGACGTTTTTAAAATCACCGTTTAGAGAAAAATGACAATTCGTTCTCCAATAGCTAGTAATTTATCATTAAGAACTAAATCTAGAATTTTCTGAAGACTTTCGGGAAGGACAAGTCGCGTTTGATGAAAAGGAAAGTCCTTACCATATAGCACTATCACCATTCCCAGTATTGAAGGGTATAACTCAGAATTTTTAAAAATGGCATTTGTCCCGTTTTACCCTGAAACCTTTCAAATACAAATCAATCAGCGTGATTGCCCTTGTCCAAGCAGGAACTTGGGGAGTCAAAATGAGTGGCCATTTTGAAGTTTACATCATTGAGAGTAAGTGGTTGGTTGAGCAGCGTTCACTGTGCTGAAAAGTAATTCCATCACTACTGCTCATATTGAATTAAATCATCATTTTCTAAACACTTAAAACTGGCCAGTAAAAGATTGTTTTGACCAGTCCTATTACTTCCCTTTGCAGACAAAAGGGGTATTGAACAAGCAGTGTAAAGAAGGGGAAAAAATCACTTTTGCACTCTTTGTTTGAAATATAACCATGAAAAACTCCCCGAAAAAATATTGTATAAAGAGAATATTTTCTTCTCATTGTTATAATTTTTTTTTTTTTTTATGATCAGTCTTTCCAATAAGATGAGGTAAAGGGATGTTTTCCTCTTTACCTTACTGGCTCGACATCTCTGGTGTCTGTCAAGGGAAGTGACAGGGCTACCGGCTGGACATGACGATCTCCCATTGAATTCAGTTAAGCTTCAACTAAACAACCTGAGGAGGTCGAAAATAGAGAGTCCGTCCTAAAAATGGAGAAATTAGATCTACTATCAAAAATAAGATTCGGACAGAATTTTCATTTTGTTACTGAAAAAACTTATAGCTCTCAGCTTTGGGCATTTCCCACACAACCAGCACGATGTCGCACCGTGCGATCGATCGAATAATGATGTGTCACGCGTAATTTCCCAGGCACGTACATTAATGCCCACCGTGTGCGTGGTGCGGATAGGACCCGGTGATGATTCACTCAAGCTCAGCAATGATCATATGTTATGGTTCAATGATATAACATATTGTTATGATGCGATCAAGAACAAGTCAATAAACATGTGGAATATATTGTATGGGAAATATGTTAACATAATTAAGGTATGTCAGTGAAAAGGCCCATGTTCCCTCAACTTTGATTTCTTTTCAATTTCATATTGGCGTTTTTTTTTTTAAAATTATTTTTCAAACTCGTTTTGTTTTTTGTTGTTGTTGTTTTCATTATTTGTTTTTAGATTGTTGTTTTCGCCGTTGTTATTTGTTTTTGATACGTGATTATTTCGTGCTATTTGTTTTCTTTTTATTGTTGTGTTGTTTTTACTTCAACGCCTACAATTTTCTGATCCCGCAATCATTACCAGCAGGTGAGTTCATTCCCTGTTATAAGTTTTAATTGTAGTAACAGACTATTGTGCCTACTACATTTGTTAAGAATTCTTTTGTTTTCTTCTTTCCATATCACACTGTTGGATGGGGATGGGTAACAAAAGGAAATGAATATTTGGATGAGGTTGAGGCGAGTGTAGGGGTGGGGGGGGGGCGGTTGTTTCGAGGACAGAAAGATTTGCGAATGGTTGTGATATCGAGGAAAAGGAAGATAACTAGATTTATATGTTCCTATATAAAGCAAGAAAACCTTAGACAGAAGAAAACATTAGACAGAAGAAAACCTTAGACAAAACAAGAAAACCTTAGACAGAAGAAAACCTTAGACAGAAGAAAACCTTAGACAAAACAAGAAAACCTTAGACAGAAGAAAACCTTAGACAGAAGAAAACCTTAGACAAAACAAGAAAACCTTAGACAAAACAAGAAAACCTTAGACAAAACAAGAAAACCTTAGACAAAACAAGAAAACCCTAGACAAAATAAGAAAACCTTAGACAAAACAAGAAAATCTTAGACAGAACAAGAAAATCTTAGACAGAACATGAAAACCTTAGACAAAATAAGAAAACCTTAGACAAAATAAGAAAACCTTAGACAAAATAAGAAAACCTTAGACAAAACAAGAAAACCTTAGACAAAATAAGAAAACCAATCTTGTTAAACTGAGAATTTCAATGCGACCACGAGCATTGTCGGTGTGAAAGAACACCAGTCATGGGCACCAGCTATCATGTATGCAAAAACGATACGGCTGGTTGCTAATGAAAGGGTGTCTTCTCCAGATTCTCAAACACACTAGATGATGTATGAACTCATCGTTTAATTAATGCAGTTTTAAGCTTTTTTTTTCTTACAGTTACCATTATATCAGTATTACTCATCACGTAAGCTGTTTCAGTTTTCGAAGACTGAAATTTTCTAAACTGTAGCATGACTCTTGAGGTCTTCTACGCGAGATTCCTGAGTATACACTAACAGTTATTATTGATAAATATAGACACAATAAGTGAGCTATGCGGTTATGGCTAGAACCACAACGCTTATAGTTAACCCCACTACAGACAAACAAAATATTGTTTACAAATTTTAATATTACTTACCAGTCTCTCTAACACTGTGTTAGGGCTCTTCCTAGTTGTGGACTCTTTCGCAGATAAAGAAAACGCAGCTGTTATTTAGTCCCTTGCTCCCACCGTCTTCCTGATAACCGTTTTGAAAACTTGAGCAGTGACACAGCTGGAAACACTACGTGTAACCTCAATAAACACTTGACTTGTCTACTGGTAACGCTCCACCAGCACGTATAAATTCTCCTTGTCATATATTAGTATCTCTTCTGTCCTAGGCGTTGTCTGAGCTATGAAAGCATGAATAACCTTGCATTCGATCTGCTTTTGTATTCTCTCGCAGAATTCCCCGATTTTCCCCAACATTTAGAAATAGACAGGTGAGAGGCGGAGTGATCCAGATGTCACAGGTGAGTGAGTGAGTGAGAGAGAGAGAGAGAGAGAGAGAGAAACAGCTGTCGCACCTGGGCGAGGTGATCCATCAACAGCTAGAGAGATCTCCCTGTGTTTCACAATGCAGTTGTTCTTAACATGATTCTCGTTGTATTTTAACTACACAAAATCTTCATTACAAGCTTATTTGTTTGTTTTGACAGTTTATTGCTGTGGTCTATTTGTTTGTTCGTTCGTTTGTATGTATGTATGTTTGTTTATGTCAAGCAGAAATATAACGTAATGTAATTACTGAAGTGTTTGAAGACATGCAGAAGGATCAACTTTATTCACCCATTTCTGAAATATTCTGCCCTTCAAAAGCTACGGCATGTAGAAATTATCAGACATAATTAGCCTCTGTGTTTCTTTCTTTCTTGTTTTTTTTTTTTCTTGATTTCAAATCCATAGTCCAATTTGACATAACGTCACGCTACACCTATCTTGCATAGCACTCATTATGGATTACACTGAAAGATCGGTATGCTGGTATAGAGGATACATCCTCCCACTGTTTACCACTCTATAACTGTACTACTGGTAAATTAATGCTACTGACGAGGAACGTGTGCTAACTTGTTCTAAACTACCAGGATTTTAGACCCCTTGTCCTCTGTGTTCTCCTCAACATGGCGGCTCCTGCATTGATCGGCAGAAATCAATGATGAACACGACACCAGAGTCAGCCGGCGAGCGCGCTGCCCGAAGTAGGTCATCCAAACCGAGCAGTGCGTAATTTATCTCTTTCAAAAGTTGTATTCTTCTGCGGCGGCTGATAATGTTGAGGTGTGCACTTGTTTACTTGTGTTTGCTGTCGCCCATTGTCACAGCTTGTCTCTCACGGAGTGTTGGCGTTGCTGTGTTGGTTAGAATGTTGGTTGACAAACTGACGTGACTGCCTGGTTTTCTCTAGCCTACTGGAGGCTGTTCCAAATTACGTTGATACTCTGTGACAGCCAATGAATTATTTCTTTGTTCTTTTTTTCTGTCAACATCAGTTAAGCACATGAACGCACATTTCAAAAAAAAAAAAAAAAGAGGGGGGGGGGGGGGGGGGGTTTGGTTTTTAAGGTAGAAATCTTTCCCCTTTGTACAACAGAAATTTCTGAAAAAAAAAAAAAATAATAATAATATATATATATACTATATGCGCCTGACTTCATCGTGTTGCGTCTCATATATATATATAAATTCTATTTCACATGTTTCAAATGAAAGTGGTAAATGAGTTTTCTTTCTTTACACTACGCTCCATGTGGGCAAAAGGGAGAATTGATCTGGCTGTGAAGAAAAAAATGGCTCATGTCATTTAACTAACAATGAAAGATCGTTATGGCCACCCAGTCCTATTACTTCCCTTTGCCAGGCAAAAAGGCGTATTGAACAAGCAGTGAAACGAAGTTAAAACAAACCCCAAAAAATCTCTTTTCCTCCCTTTGCTTGACAATATACAATAAAAAATTCCCAGAAAATTATAGTATAAGGAGAATATTTTTGTGCGTGTTTTTGTTTTGTTTTGTTCTGTGATCAGTCATTCAAATGACATTAAAAAGTAAGGGCATTTTTTCCCCCTCTTGACACTGCTTGCTCAACACCTCTTTTGTCTGGCAAAGGGAAATACCAAGGCTGGGCACAACGATCTCCCAGTGAGGATATGATGTTGAGATTGCTTAACTTTGACAGACGCGTGATGTAGGCGTTTTCTGAATGAGATCCCAAAGACGACCTATGGAACCTACAAATAAAACATGGCATAGTCTTGGCACAAAAATCTGATAACTGCAAATCCATCGTATTTAAATAATTAGCAGAAGAGGCTTGAAAAACGTCTATTCTGGTAGATTTTCATATATACTGACTGAATGGTCCATTCAGAGTTTTGTAAAAATCACATAGATCTAAATATTGTTATCGATAGTCCTAAATCTGTTAATGTTACCGATACCAAAGTTGATGCGATAAAGTTCTATACTGGCCTTGCAAGCTGACGCCTTCTTTGAATAAAAACGCGATAATTCAGTCGTTGGTTGACGAAGTAAGCGATACATGAGCTTATTTATTGAAGATTAGACTTGGTACACAGCTTGTTCCACAAGTTACCTATAACAGCGGTACTGTGTGTGTTCAAGGCTTGGTGGTCTCTTGTCATTGGCGCAGGTACTGCTAGTTCTTATCTGCCTGTAATCTGTTAGTTGTATTTGTTTGATAGACGGAGTGAGTAAATGAGTGAGTGAGTGAGTGAGTGAGTGGAGTGAGTGAGTGGAGTGGAGTGGAGTGGAGTGGAGTGGAGTGGAGTGAGTGAGTGAGTGAGTGAGTGAGTGAGTGAGTGAGTGAGTGAGTGAGTGAGTGAGTGAGTGAATCTGACATGAAGTCGTTGACAGTAAAATACACGAACATTTTCCTGTTTTCCTTACTATTTTATTTTACCAACACCGTAAGTATCTGAAATATGCCCGTGATGTGACGTGTTTGGGTTGTATAAAATAACTAACAATCCAGTTATCTAAATCTTGGGGGAGGGAGGGGGGGGGGGAGATGCAGCCATCCGTCCACCCATAATCCATCATTGTTTCATTCTACTTGTCATTTTCCTTCTTCAAACGCTCAGCATCTTCTCAACCGCTCTAGCTATCGTCTCTAATTGTTTCACTCTTTAACAACTGTTAAACTTTGCCCTCCCCCCCTTCCCCCCGTTCCCCAGCAAAACGGATCCTCCCTCCTTACCCCTACCCTCGGCTAGAACTTGCCACACGCGTTCCCCCTGATTCATGCCCTACCTCACCAAAGTTTAACACTTTATTGACAGGGACAGCCTCTTATTCTTTATGGACTCTTACAATTATTGTCTCTGCAAGATGTTCCCGGCACGAGAAGAAGCCTTGAGACGTACAAAAAAAAAAAGGGCCAGCCGGCAATAAAATGGCGACCAGATTTGGCGAAGAGAGCAGTGTGGCCAACGCGACAATAAAATACAACAAGGATATTCTAATTCTGGCCAAATTTTGGCAGCAGTCGCTCATAAAACTTATCGCAAAGCAATGATCCTTGAATATAACACGTTCAACTCCGAATGCCTGTCTCTCAAGGGGAACATTAATTCTTTTGCAACTGTGACACATGGCGAAAGTGTTTTGTTATGGGGTTTGTGGGTCCCTCCCTCCCGTTCTTCCTGTTTAAGTTCCTTTTTTTTTCCCCTTACCTTGCATAATGCATCGTCACATTACGTTATATTCATGTGCTCCCTGAGGGAACCCTACGATCGTAAATTAATTGGCACAATTGTAATTTTAAGACATGAGAAAAGGAAAAGTGAAGATCTTGGGTGTTCCCTGACTAGCTGCCGTACCTGAAATTGTAACAATATTCAGGGGGAAAAGGGGAAATTTATGATAAAGAGTCTGAACGTCAGCTCTCTGACGATATGGAATACTTCAATGAATCAGTAAATTAGATGCGGACACCTAGTGACGAGTCCTCTGAAAAAGTTGATTTAATAATTACAGATTCCACTTCTGCTAAGCTCCCTATCATGACAGAATTTCGTTGCACTTGTTCCCGTGGTGGATTCATGGCATTTAAACTTTTCTTATCAAAGGCGCCTGAAGCTCGCCCTATACTAAAGATTACCGGTCATACCTATGTCTGCACAGCCATAAGCAAGACCAGGCAACAATAACACAATAACAAGTCATAAAACACTTCGGGATCGAGCCTGTCTTAACCTTTAAATAGTACCTTTGCTGCTCGTCTCGACTGAGTCAGTCTTTTGCATTTTGAAGTTGTTCTCATTGAGTTAGCGATGAAGGGAATGAAAACAATAGACAAAGACAACACACAACATCACGCAGAGCTTTTCGGAAATAAAGAGTACTGATTAACAAGTCAATGGCCGCCCAATTCTATTTTTTTCTGCACTTGTATCCCCATTTTCCATCACCGCAAAGCAAAGATTGCATGCAATTATATTATAATAAAAATATGTGTTTCAGTCTAGTTTCAACTTCTATCTCCACTCTACTTTATTTCGATTCCCCTCTGCTTATCTCGTAATAAAGTTCTTTCTTGACACTGTTTTGGGGGTGAACACAGTTTTCACACTGTATCAATCCAAAATGACTCAGCATCCAAGCAATTTTTAGTTTTAGCTGGCCGGAGACTCGTCAACTTTACCCTGGTACCACAAGATGCTTGCAAACTTCACTCTTGATTTGACCGAAGCCTGCGAGGCTTAACCCAGTGTAAAAACAATCCCAGTTACTCACCATCATCGTGCCTATCCTCTTCTGACATTTTGTCATCATCCAGATCGCCCTCGTCCTCACTTCTGGAAGCCTCGGACTCCTTGTCTTTGGGATGTCCGTTAACTTGAAGGTTCAGGGGTTTGTCTGAAAGTGGAGCGAGGAGATGGGAGGGGGGGGGGGGGGAATATTAAGTCATGTTATAAGAAAGGATCAGTGATTTGCGAGGAGAATAATAACTTAGAGTGAGCCAAAGATATTCCAGAGCTAATCTCGACTGAGATGTAATAAGGATTGTTTGAAAAAAAAAAAGTACGAATCGGTTAAAATGAGTGAGACAGAAGATTGTTTAAATAAAAATAAAAAAAAAAAAAACCAGCGACCCAAAACAATAAGTGTGCCTGTATCCTTTTATGTGTGTGTTTATAACATTTAATGCATGGAATGAGTTGAAAACAAAGCGCATGTATGTAGTAAAAAGAAGGATAGAAAGCACTAGCGTCGAAGGAAATTTTTAAAAGCGAACGAAAGAGTGGTTGTATCTATATAACAATATGAAAGTGTGTGCAAAAAGACTTCCCATAATGAAATGCCTTTTTAACATTACATGTGCAGGGCACGTGGAAGATTTCACCTTGGGATGCTTATTTAATATTCCTAGACACATCAAGAAGTAACCAGAGCAAATATCTCTACTCACTGGACTCTCCATCGGGAGGACGTGGAGGTAGTCTGGGATCTAACCCTGCCGGTGTTCCGTACATCCCCAGCATTGGTAGCCTATCTTCCCTGGGTCTGTGGGTAACAAAATCAAGGTGTTATCGCTGATGACCTTATTCAGCCGTAGCAAAGACAAGGTTTCACAATCACAGGGTAGCATTATATAGCCAAATTATTGTAAAGTAAGTCATAATGTGTCATCATTGTGCGTGTAAATGTGTTTGCTTTTGTTTGTAATTGCAATTTTTAATTTCGTTTGCTCGGACCTTCTTTTTTTTTTTTTTTTTTCAACTATTCTGTAAATGGGACATAAGATCACCAACTATCTGCCGCATGGCTCTTAGTATTTCTTTCCTGCCCATTCACCATATAAACCTTGGGGATTAATTACGGAGAAGAGTCAATGAATAGATTAAGGAATGAAAAAAAGAAACAAAAAGAAAAAAGGAATGGATGAAGGACAGAACTGGACGGTGAAAATACAGGTGATTAGACAGGATGACTGAAATGACTCGGGGTGAAAAAAAAAAGTATAAAAGACGACGCATCAAAGAGATTAAGAATTAATGCTGTACAATGGATACCCGGAATATGTTTATTATAAAACCCACCCCATTTCAATGGGTAGATAATTGCATTTAAAGACTACATTTAACATATAATTATGATCTATTCCGCTTCAAACACTGCTCATTCTATGCCTTGATTCAAAAGGGGAAAAATCCCTGGTCGTTACAAGTAATTCCCAACATCATTTTTCTCCCATCTCTTCTGATTATCTTTACTATATATCCTATCAAAATTTATCAGATTCTGACATTGTTCTCCGATTTTTCAATTTTTGTTTCCTGACCACAGCATAATTTTCTCTAGGAATAAACGGACGGGTTCCCTCTCCAGAATTCCACCAGCCAATCACTGGCCAATTAAGCTGCTAATTAATCCGTTTAAACCGCAGGTTGAAGGAGACAGTTCCGCTGGGAGATTCTCTCGCTGTTCCTGCCTATCCGCCTGGACTAGCCCTGTCGATCTGATGCGTCAACATGGCGGACAAAGGGAAATAACAATGGCCAACTCAAAAATGGAAGGAGCAGACAACTCCCCGGACACAAATCACTACAATACGACGCCATTTGGGCTCGGAGGAGAGGGGATGGAAGAAGAGGGGGCGCGGGGGGGGGGGGGGGCTGCCTGTGGAGCTCTGGACAATGCTAGGACAAATTGAAGCAAGGGAGAGAATAAAGAGCTATCGCCCGGTGATCAAAACTCCCCCGGACATATTGTTATTTCAAGGAAGGAAAGTGATGGTTGCCAATGACGTCCTGGGTATTATTCATGGCGGTCTGGGGGCGCCGTTCTCGGGGGCCGATGAATCCGTTCTGGAAGACAGACAAGACTGGCAGTTTGATCGACTACAACTGCTGTTGGTTTTGATTGCACCCTGGCATCCCTGCTCATCCACAGTCTGAGTATTTCAGTCTGTGACTTTATGATATTTCCGTTTTCACTGTTTTCCGCCCTGCCTTACTTTCTTTCATTTCTACTTTTCTTTTCTTCCTTCTTTCCCTCCTTGCTTCATTCCTTGATGACTCCTTTTTATTCCTTCCTTGTATCCATCCTCTTGTATCTACCTGTGCATTTTATCATAATCGCATGAATAAACAATAAAATTAGTAGACTCAGTTAAACTTTCTCTTCAAAACAATAGGATTATACATGTATCAATATTTGAATGAACTCTGTTAGTTAAGCCGCAAAATATTTCCAGAAAATCCGTCCTGCATTCGCTGTACTGACTGGACAATGTTTGCAACGTGTGCCACACTATGAAACGAAAAAGTAACCTTGCGTCATTCCATGTAAAGGTCTCTTAGAATGAGAAACAATAATGACTGAAAGCTTTCTCCATCTCTTACGAACGGCCGTTTCATCTTGACAGAGAAGAATAGAAATGTATAACAAATGAAAGAATGTAATGATAACCATTGCTAAACACTGCCTATTAGCGAGTCCATTGCAATTCTTTCTGTTTCATATCTCTGCAAATGAGACTGATAATTTAAAGAGAACGACTGCTGATTGTGGTCCACAGAAGTGTTGATTAGCCGTATACACGAATATCTCCGACTTTTACGTAAACTCCTACCACTGTCAAAAGTGAGTGAAATCTTCATTATTACTTTGTATTTCAGACTCCTTGCATTTTTCCGCAGTTTTTTATCTCATGATCAGTTTTGGATATTTTAGTATCTGCGCGTGAGTGTCCCCACCCATCCATCCATCCATCCATCCATCCATCCATCCATCCGTCCATCCATCCACCCATTCATCCATGCATCCATCTATTCATCCATCCATCCATCTATCCATCCATCCATCCATCCATACATCCATCCATTCATCCATCCATTTCTCCATCCATCCATCTATCCACCCATCCACCCATCCATCCATCCATTCGTTTCTCTATCCATCTATCCACCCACCCACCTATCCATCCATTTCTCTATCCATCTATCCACCCATCCATCCATCCCACCCCATCTCACTTCATCTATTCATACGGATCCATCCATCTGTCCGCCTGTTTGTCCGTAGGTCCCTTTGTCGATCCATCTAACAAGCAGATGGACAGGCAGATTCGTGTAATGATATTCATGTCCAACTTAGGTCTAGTAAGTGAATGCTTGTGCACTGCCTGAATCAATATAATTTAATATGCCTATCTGCATATGTGTGAAGCACATGAATGCAAATGTGAAGTTCAGCAGCTTATATGCTTTGTATATGGTGTATTATGTGCTCAGATATATCGTGTATTTGTGTGCTTGTCTGCATCTGTGTGTTGCATATCCAAATACAATAGAGAGTGTATTTGTGAGTAAGCGTTTGTTTAAGCACGGGCGTGTGGCCGACAAGGGTGATAGTGCTGGATCTTCCTGTTTCGTCAATGATGCTTATTCGTCCCTTCCTTTTCCTCTTCCTTTTTTTTTCTTTCTACCTCTCCCTCCTCCCCCCCCCCCCCCTCCCGGCCCGACCTTCCATCCTTCCTATTCCATCTCATTCCGTATATCGCACTGGTCGAGCTGTCCACTTAAGACTTGAATCTAAAGCAGATGGCGGGCGTGGCTGGCGGAGAACAAGCGGCTCACTCACGCCAGATGACGTTTGTTTTTCAGATGCCACGCCACATCTGAAGACCTCTACGAGGGCAGTGAGGATGGTCTGATACAAGGCTGCGACAACCTTGATCTGCCATTCTTATTGACGGGAACAGGAGAGAGAGAGATTTTCTTAACACAAGGCGTTTAAAACCTACATGATTAGGGCAGACATAGATAGACAGACAGATAGACAGACAGTCAGACATACATATACACACGTGTCTCATGTGATCTCCCATGACATCACATTTATAAGACAGGCATTAACTCACACATAGACAGACAAACACTCAGACGACAACCATCCACTGACGGGAGTGACTTTTACTTATCCCCCACCCCTCTCCCCACGCTTGTATATATCCATCGCTCACCCACAGATACAGCTTATGCACTCATACGCTCTCTCTCTCTCTCTCTCTCTCTCTCTCTCTCTCTCTCTCTCTCTCTCTCTCTCTCTCTCTCTCTCTCTCTCTCTCTAGGGGAGAGAAAGGGGACCTGCCTGCCGTGGCGAGGGGATAGGCGTCTGCTTCTGGGCGGACTCCTCATGTCGCGAGCTCGATCCTCCCGTGGAAATGGAGAATGCTAAGAATCTGCATTTTTTTCAATGCAATGACTCAATGGTCCCCTGGCTTCTTGGGTAAGGAGGCCTGACGTCTAGTCTTCTTGGATGAATGTGAATATATATCTCGACGATCTTGCATGTACGTTACCACGTTAAAGAACCCTTGGCAGTTAATAATTGGATAAAGGGTAGACGGAGACGCCGCTGTCCTAGCAAACTTCCAAATTTCTACCCATAAAAATTCTTCTCACTAAAATTTGCACACTCTTAAAGCCGCATTGATCGCACTTTCCTAGAACTGAAAGACTTCACACAAAATAAAACCACACACATATACACACTCATACACACATACGTGATCTGTTACAGCACTGATACTAAGAATGGAGCCGGTACTTCTATGGGTCTTTAAAATTCTCAAAACACAAACACACACTAACATAAGCTTCTCCAAGACAAATCTAATGGAGAACGGATTCCAGTAGTGGGTTAATTTGTCTACAGAATGAAGAGAGAAAAAAAAAAAGATGCAGTTGCCTAATAAAAACACTGAAGCAGCCAAATTCTGTACCTCGCCATTAGGAATCGATCATTTTCCAATAAGCAATTCATTTCGTTTTTTCTTTATCATTACGGTCCTCTTGAATTTCATTGCCAATGATTTCATTTCCATATGAGCATTTGAATAGATTTTAAACATATCTTGTTTCTTTCGTCTAC